>JACXGK010000238.1:48140-133488 GCA_016801125.1 Novumbra hubbsi
TCCCCCCCCCCCCCCCCCCCCCCCCCATCTCTGACCCTCCCCACTTTGTTCTCAATATTAGCCGTAACAACATTAAAGAGCCTTAATCCTGGGCATAAAATAAAACACTTTCTATCCGGGTAGAGTACGCATAGATTCTCCCGTCAGAATTTCTCTTAATCGTTAGCTTTCCCCTCTTAAAGACAAACCTCGGCAACAACCAAACAGAAACAAGAGCACGCAGTGTTACGCTCTGTAGCCATTCAAACACCTCAGCTTATTAGACGGCCTCCACTGCTTCTGTGCTTGTTAAACCCAATAGTCTTTGTCTTACGTCCTGCTATGTTTCTAATTGGTTTGGAATAGTATTCTTTTGGCTGTGTCTTGCTAAAGGAATAGCTAGAACCTTTGTTAGAGTCAACTTGCTACTTATAACTGATGCCTTTAGACGATGTGACACAATGCAATCTGGAATCAATTTTGGTTGCTTGTGGTCTCCCTCCAAAAATTGCCTTTGCAGAAATTAGCATCGCAAAAGATACAAATCAATTCAATGTCACGCAACTGATTGCATGAAACATCCAATCAGTGAGTTGAATCTGTTTACTTGACTCGTTTTGTAATATAGGTTTCTAGACCCAGAGGTGCAGCAAAGTAGATGCCACGAAACCAGACTGGTGTTTGGCAAATTAATGGAAGCGAAAACAGTGTTTATACTTATTTTTCTGGCAGTCAATAAAGAAGTGAACCCAGACTTTGAAGTTGACCCAAACTTTCCCCAATCTAGTTGTGTGTTTTAATGTGCAATAATGTAATTCTTTAATATGTATAAATTAAATATTTAGAGTTTGATTACAGACATGAAGATCCTGATTATTTGCTGTTATTTAAAAAAAGCATTGGATTGGATCATTATTTATTTTGCTCAGGGCATTGCTGGTAAATGGAAATTAGACTACGACTAAAGGCTGTTATGTCACCATGGTGGGTGGCAACATTTCAATAAAAAACCCTCCTTAAACTGAAATGAAGGTGGAGGTGATTATTCACATCATCTCCTCAGAAAAGATACCCTTGCCGCTTCAAGGCCAGATTGCACCAAAATGATGACCTGTTGATGGGAATCACTGTAAAACATCATCAAAATGATGGGGCATTGCCCTTGTGGACAAAACTGGTGCCCGTTAGTATTTGTACTGGTGTAGGGCTTCAAATAGAACCTGTAAGCAAGTCAGTAATTTCAAATGTTTCTAGTTGCAACTAGCCAGTCGAGGCTGTTTCACCTCCTGGCACATTCATTATGGTCCTTGGGGACGGCGTCTGTTGCATTCCAGCACAGATGTCCTTTTCTTCTTTAGGGCTAAAGTGCGTCAACAGGCCAGTCGGTGTTTTGAGCTGGGCTCTGATGTATCCCTGATGGACCCGAGACTTGCAGGTTTCCCTCCCCTCATTGACCCCACAGCTCAGAGAACTAAGGACATTTCACTCAAAGCCCCGTCGTTCGATATGACGACAGAGCGAATGGTTTAATGATACAGAACTGTTAGAGAGAAGAAGGGCTAAGTAGTATCAATTGGGTTTTGATCTATGTTCGTAGCGAACTCTCAAGCTTGTATATCGAATGACATGGGATTCTGTATTTGATCACTCAGCCCTGTTGATTTAATTCTGAGTATAATGAGAACCTTTTTAGTTAGTCCTATCAGGACTTAGGGTCAGGGTGGGAAGTATTGTTCTGAGAAGCAGATCCTCCCCCAATTTTCTATCAATTGTCTGGAAAATTTGAACAGTATTGTCCAGAAAATGTATAGAAAGTTTGCAACCCAAACTACAAATGCTTTCTCTACTGAAGTCGATGTTAAAGCGAAGGCCATCAGTACGTCTGTCATTGTTGTAAGTGGATGTCTTCTATTCGGATGTCTTCTATTCCAGCATTTTAAATTAATAATGACCAATAACCTCTGCTTTGGTCCATAAATTACATCATGAGACATTATGTAAGAGATTTTTGGAGATTGAGCTATGCTTGTTTCTAAAATGGTAAGTTTAAAACTGCATGTTTGCATCATCAGTAGGTTCTAAATGTCACATTGCGCAGTGTTTTTATTAAATGAGTTTGTTATAAAACCAAACGTCAATGCACTAATATAAGGAGGACATGTAAGACACATGTTGTCAGACATTCTGCTTGAAATTGCCAGCTTAACAAGAAATTCACAAAGCGCCAGAAAAGTGTTTAAGTAGAAACAAGGCAATTTTAGCAGTGTCACTAACTGTGGGTTCCCGTGGCCGTGGAGTGAAAAGCAATGTCATCCCTCCCGGATCCACAGGGGGAATAGTGCTGAATCCCTCCCACTTTGGGACCACGGGACGCAGTAACACCATGATCCACGAGATGGGTCACATCTTCGGGTTGTACCACGTCTTCAAGGGGGTCAGCGAGCGGGAGTCCTGCGATGACCCCTGCCGGGAGACCGAGGCGTCCCTGGAGACAGGCGATCTGTGCGCAGACACGGCTCCCACGCCCAAGTGGAAGGCCTGCCACGACCCCGGCAGCGTCAGTGACTCCTGCGGGACAGCAGTGTACCGCGACACACCGTATAGCAACTACATGAGTTACGCGGGTAGGTCTGCTGGAGCCCCGGTGGCCCGCATCATCCGGTCTGCGTCTCAGGTGGCGCACAATTCACCGCATAGTGCGCAGCTTTTGGGGAGGAACTGGTCAAAAGCAGTGCACTACGTAGTGAATAGGGTGCCATTTGAGGCATGTCCCTCAAACAAGGCATGTCGTGCCGTAATACTAGTGCTAGACCGTAAAGGTCTGCTACGCTGTGTATATTCTATTTGATCAAAGTGTATTGCATTTAAACTGTGGATTGTGCAGACTAAGACTAAAACATCTTAATGGAGTAATCGAAATTCGCTTGTCTGGTTGCCTGATTTCTATTGGGACCACTACGCTATACAGTCATTCATTCCCTACTTCTCAGATGATAACTGCACCAACCATTTCACACCAAACCAAGTCGCTCGGATGCATTGTTATGTGGATCTGGTCTATGAAGACTGGCTGAACGACAGAATGCCCACCCCCATCCCTCTCAAGCCTATGGTGATTGGGCAGAGCACAGACTCGGTCACCATTCATTGGCTGCCGCCAGTAAGAGGGCCACTTCACAAAAGGTACAACAATATTGTATAGCTCAGGTTTCTGCTAATAATGCATGAATAGTAATGATATATAATGCAAATGGCCCCCGATATCCTATTAGTGCAAAACTCTTGAGCCTAGCCCATAAAGTACAAATACTGTTCATTTAAATAATTAATCAGATCCCGTTTTGGATGCATGTAAATATAGTTGCGAAAGATAATGACTTACAGAGGTCTTAACAGTTCTTCCACAGTGGATGGTGTGAACTGCAGGGACTGTGATACGGACAGGGTTTTCCATCAGTATGCCTGTGAGGCCACCTCTCCCAGACTCTGTGACTCTGACGGATACTGGACACCTGAAGAGGCTATCGGTTAGTGTTTCTCTGTTTCCACGTATATGGGTTGGCATGGCTCAAATGTATGGGTTGTATTGCTCAAAGGCTACCGTGGCCACTTGGAACAGAACCATAAAACCCACAGGTCAAGTAGGAAAACGTTATGAGCCCAAGCCCAAGATGTGGTTCTTTAATAGTTGTTACGATTACAATGTTAACAAAGATTGTTATGCCCGGACGCATAGGAGAAGTATAGCAAACTATTATACAGTCTATTATAAGAAAGGTTTATCTTACAAAATTCCCTTGCATGTTCCAACCTATGGTCCAAGGGTCTATTTGGAGAGATCTATAACAGTCCCGTCACATACACACTGTGCTGGCTGGTGTCATTGTGTGCACCACACTGACCCGATTAAGCAAAGGACAGATTTGTCTGAGGAGCTCAGAAAATAAATAATACACAAGCGTGGTAAAGGCTACAAGATCATCCCCAAGCATCTTGATGTTCCTGCGACAACAGTTGCAAATATTATTAAGAAGTTCAAGGTCCGTGGAACGGTAGCCAACCTCCCTGGGCACACCCGCAAGATGGAAATCGACCCCAGATTGAACAGAAGGATAGTGTGAATGGTAGAAAAAGAATTACTGTCAAAGAGATACAAGCTGAACTCCAGGGGGAAGATATGTCAGTTACAGTTCACACCACGTGTCACTTTTTGAGCGATAGTGGGCTCCATCGAAGAAGACCCAGTAGGACTCCACTTTTGAATGAAAAACGAAAAACAAGTCAGAATGGAATTTCTTAAAATGCAGATTGGAAAGCCACAGGTGCAGAAGTCCCATTGAGAGCTGCAGAGAACGTTTGATTGCAGTGATTGCTTTATAAGGTTGTGCAATATTAAGTTAAGGGTCCCATAATTTCTGTCCATACCATTTTCATTTGTTTTACTAGTTACAATATTATGCTGAATAGAAAATCAAAAGCAAAGTCTGAAGCAGTGGTGGATGCCAAATACTTTTGACAGTTTCAAGTTCAGAGAAATATTTTTTTGTGGGGTACCCACACATTTGACCATGTCTGTATACACATACATGCATTTGCACAGCCATCACCAAAATGTACTGGCACTTATTACAACTTAATACCTCAAAAAAGTATTTCCCTATAAATAGAATATAATCTAAATTATTTTGTATTTCCCTATTAATATTACAGAACGTTGTTGTGTTTTATGATTCATCTTTTTAGATTAGAAAATGGCATAGTTAAAATTACTGACACCCAAAACTCAATATATAATAAAACTCTCCATAGTCATGGATGAGCCTCCTGCACCACTTTAAAAAAAGTTTTGACCCTCTTCTAGGGATCTGGACCTATTACTAACCACTTCAGCACCATTGTGTTTGGGGTCATTGTCTAGCTGGAAAACCCCTCACAACCATGAAGACCAAACTTTCTGTCACTGGGTTTGCCTTGGTATTCTGTTAATGGTTTTCTACAGGAGATTGTCCATGATGGATTATTGAAAGTTCTGGTGTGTTTTGGCAAATAGCAAAAGCAGAGGTGTTCTCATATGTCTCGTATAATACAATCCCCTTTTATTAAGTTAGCACTGGAATGGTGCAAGTTAATACTGTCGTAGCTTGTGTCTGAAGCTCATATAAACATATATTTGTAGCAGTTGATCAAGGCGCTTTCTCCACCATTGAAATAATCCCTCACTGTGATATTCTATCAAGTTTTCTCCTGTGTCCCTGTCCAGGGACTTTGGCTGAAGTAGCATTGACCTTAAACGTTCTGACAACATTACGTAGACATTTTAGTTAAAAACCAAAGAAATACAAAAACTGTTTTGTAGTTCAATCTTCTTTAGAATTTTGATTACCTTCTTCCTCCCTGTCAGGAGGTTGATGTCATAATCTACAGTATACAATTTGTTCAAACATCCATTAAAAAATCAATTTGTGGTTGGATTTTATAGGATGACTGCAAACGGTTTCCCAAATATGCACATTTAGGTGCAAATGTGCTATTCCCTGCGCAGTTTAAGTAGCATACAGGTGTGTTTTTTGCTAGGAGGATCCCCTATTCTCCTGTGGGAAAGGTGCATAAAACGATAAAATCTGTCTGGAAGTAAAATAAGAAAATAGTGAAACGATAATTGCCTGGCTGAAGAAACCCTCTTGTTTTGGCCTTTTGTAAAACAGGGTGCTTGGCAGAGTCAACATTTGGTAATATATAAAATGATGTATCCCGTAGTGCTTTGAAACCTTATGCTTCATTTCACAGATGTTTCTTATTATTTCAATCAAGATTTGAGTGTGGAGAAGCCCAGTCTTGACATGACGTGTGTAAAACATTGTTGAAGATTCTACCCAAATATGTGGAAATCCTCCAATGGAATTGATGCTTTGAAAAGAGAGAAGGGGATTACTCTCCATGCAGCACTATTATGTCGATGGAGACAATTATGGCATTAGCCAGCAGAGAGGAATCCAAGGTTCTGAGGAGAGACATACAGTCTGTTGGCTTTTGTTGTGTAGCGTCATTTATGGGGGGAGAGTCTGCCTACCTGCCTGTCCATGTGTATGCCATGTGTTCCATCAAGGGCCCTGAGAACCTCCATTAGAACAGGAAAACAAAGGTTTTATGGCTTGAAAAGCATGTATATGAGGAACAACCAATCAAGACGAAAATATATATTAAATGTGATGTGATTGGTTAATTAGTTGAAAATTATGAAACTCATATAGCAATGATTTTTTTTGTACTGCTGTTGATTGGTCCATTTTATATAAATGCCTCTGTATAGAGTCTGTATAACTCTGTTAAAAGCCCAAACTCATTTTAATAATTCTGGCCTATAAATAATAAGAACATTTTGTAAAACAAAATTCCTTTCAACATTTTTGTATTATTTTTAAAAGACGCTTTTCTGTGTTGAATAGTTTAAAGAAAATGGTGTGTACATACTGGCCATAATAATTTCATTTTAAAACAGATTATTTTATTTTACGTATAACATCCTTATTTTAACCTAATCTGACCTGGACCTGAAATGGGTGTCCCAGAAAAACCTGTTTTCAAACTAAACCTTACTAGATGTAAGGGTTAATGAAGCCCAGTGATCAGAACCTAACACTGGCGCTCAGAGCCAAGCAGAAGCTGGTGAGATCCTACTGGGCAAAATTGGTACTGGCTAAGAATCGCATACTCTAGGAAAATGCATAATGTCCATTAACTTCAATAGTATATAATTATCAATAATCAAAACATCAAAAAAAAAAAGTTGTATTGAGGTTGGCCTAGCCTAACACACTTGTGTTATAATGTTATATTATAATTTATATTAATTTAATCATTTAATCACAATTAATACACTTAAGTATATATATTTTTATATTTATATTTATATTTAAATATATATATATTTTTGGGGGCTTTAGAAGATGTGTCTTCAATGAAGTCGTCAAACTTGTCTGACAACAGTCGGATAACGCTCTACCTTTTTTGTGGAGGTCAAAAGCACACTTGGCAATGGGCCAAGATGGGATGTTTTCCTCCTACTACCTGTGTCAAAGCTCGGTCATGTTCCCTGTCTGTTTTATTTAATGTGTTACGCATTAGTTCGTGTTGGGTAGAGCGTCATTGACCACACATCCAATGTGATGTACGACAGTGTGCCTTGCGCTCAATAATGGCCAATGTGGAACCCGAGTACTAGTTCTATCCTGTACAAATTCCCCCCAAAATATGCAATAATTGGTCTCAAGCACTGAAACCTTAGCGTGTCTTCCTAAACTTGGGGAGCCTGTTTAATCTTGAGAAAGGGAAAAGTAGTGACATGGCTAAGATGCAGAAAGCAGGAAGGATGATACACTAAGATTTTGAAGCAGCAGGCTTTCCTGTGGGAGCTGTTTGCCACATCTGATACGGCCATTTATCTGGGCTGTGTTGAGGCCTTCTCTGTTAATCAGACCAATTTAGTTTCATTGTTTGACAATGTTTACCCGGCATGAATCCATACATGTGACAGCGCTGAAGACGCTATGGCTTATTGGCTGTCCGCGGCTATCGCTGCAGGCTTTCTCCCGCCATCCTTTTCTCCATCCAGTCGTTTTAAAACAGCGCTGTGTTCAGACATACAATCGTCTCCTGTTCCCCTTTTAGCGGCGAGAACCCAACCATGCTTTGTAAATAGTTTCGTGAGCCCTGTCAGTCGCGACTAGGGCATGGATTCCTTTTCCTGTGTGAAGTTGCACCTGGGTCTTTTGTGTTCCACGGTGATGTCTGGAGAATACTACTCCGTCCCCAAGCCAATTCATGTGATTTTCCCAGGCTCTGTCTCCAAAGATCTCCCATTTTCCAGTAGCCCCAATAATTCATCGAGCTGCGGTCGGGTTTTTTCCAGTGACCCAAATCTTGACACAACACAGAAGAAGCGCTGTAAACGACTGCAGAGCAAAGCCGACCGCGGAACAACGGCGTGTGTAAAAATGGCGCGGCAGACGTGCCCTAGAGGTCGAGCGTATTTCGGCGCCAAGAGAAGGGTGCGCCTTTTGCAACAGGCGATAGGCGCGTTCATTGCGGGGAACCTCCGTGTTTGCGTGCCCACAGGCCGGCCGGACGTGCACCAGCCTTGCGAGCCCAGCCTGCAGGCCTGGAGTCCGGAGCTCAGCCTTTACGACGCAAACGTGACGTCCCCGTGCCCCGAAACCGAGGGCTGCGTTCTGATGCTGCGCTTCCTCCACCCTGTGGTCGCCCACAGCCTCACCGCGTGGATCACCTACACCTCAGCCGGTAGGTACCGTGTCGGTCGGCGATCGTCGCGGTTGGCGCCTCGGCTGTTCCCGCCCGCATTTCTCTCAGATTTCCGTAGCGGCGCCAATACGGAAACGCCGGTGACAGTGGGCCGCCGTGTTGTCCTCAGCAGACGCGCAGGCCAGCGTCAAGGTGGAGCTGATTACGGAGGCGGACGAGGTGGTGGACATGGGTCCCCGGCGGGTCTTCTGCGACATGCCTCTGACGCTACGCGTGGACGCCCGCGACAGGGTGGCCGCCGTCAGACTGAGCACGTTCGACGAGAAGATGGAGATCGACGCCGTCATGCTCTCTTCCGGCCCTGGAAATCTCCTCTGCTCCGGCTGCCGGCCGCTGATCTACCGGCTGGTCCGGCGACCGGCGTTTTCCGACAGCCTGGTCCGGCAAACTTCGCTCACGTTCACAGACAGGTAAGATTCACAGAGAAGCGTGTGAATATTCCGTGAGGTTCTTTTTGGGCCGACAACAAATGCATTGCGTCTACATAAGTGGGCCTAAGAACACACACATGCACACGAAAATCCCAATCCAAGTATAATTCGTGTCAGTTCCGAAGATCAAACAAACCAATCTTCTGTAGCCCCAGAAATGCAGATATTCGTCATTCTTAAGTGTTTCGGTCTGGCATTGTTTTTGCAAAACAAAACCAAATGTAATCAGAAGGCTATGCTCCTTAGGCCTAGCTACTGATCCCAATCAACATCAAGGACATTATTCAACAACTCTATCTGGCAGGCCTCTAACAATACAAATCACAAATGGTGAGAAAACGTGTGAAGTTGATTATCTGATTCCAGCATTGCGTTGCACATAAGTCAGTCCCTTCAGATATTTTATGTTTATACTTTCTATTGTGTTTCCAGTTTGCTTCTGACTTGTCAGTTTGCTTGGATTTAGTATTAGTACCTGTTTTTCTGGTGAATTTCAATGGTAATTTTCCCTAAACCCTCTGTGGGATGTTATTTCTTTTCAAGTGCCTCGCGTTAGTAGTTGGATGTATTCAGGAGGTCAGGTCAGGGAATACATTTGGTATACATCTCAAGGAATACATCCCTAAGAGTTGCGGCAGTAAGTGCAAAAAGATGTAAAAACCAAAGGGAATAAAGTGATGTGGAGGGAAAGGGAGGGCAGTGAGGTTAGAGTTGGGGAGAAACAGCCTCGGGAACATGGACCAAATGTGACCAGCAGAAACGGTAAACACCCGTAGCTGTGTGGAGCGGTTCCTCAGCCGCTTCCTCCCGGGCTCTATGCCCGTCAGGGCTAGTATATTATGAGTGACAGGGGCCTGTCATTTAAAGGAGAAGGTGGAGAGAGAGAAGGGGATTAGGACGAATAAAGTAAGGCTAAGCATTGTGAATGGGCCCTACACCGACACCGAGAGGTTATGTCCCATGAAAACAGGATTTTTTTTTTTTTGCACTTGACGATAACCTAATCCCTAAAAATAGACTAAATATTTTCGGTCTGAAACAAAACAAACTGGGGGTGTGTGTGAAATAGCGGTCGGATGGGGTCATGTGGTATTATATCAGCCCCCCCCCCCCAACCACCACCGTATGCTTTCTAGAAATGTTTGGCTTGAATCTGAAAGACATTAATAACTATTCGTATCGTTCCCGGTGTCCAATAAGGCACAAAAGTCTCTGACAAGAGAAACAAACCGGCTCCTGCAAACTTTGCTCCGGTGGAATGCCAGAGAGAGAGAGAGTGAGAGAGATAGTGAGAGAGAGAGAGTGGTCTCAGCGTTGATTCATTATTAATAAGAGCAATTTGAGCAGGGGAAGAAATCTGACACCCCTGAGAAAATAGATGATGTGCATTTTTGTAGGCATTCTTTACTGCTGGCCGGAGACAATTGTAATCAAGCAGTGATGCCGGGAAATCAATGGAAGCCTCTTTTAATAGTTTGGAGCTGACCAAAACAGGTCAATAGCCCTGGGACAGGAGCTATGATATCACTGGACCATCCATATCTCCTGTTTAGGTTTAAAGTCACTGCTTCCTACACCGAGGTTGGCGTCATTCTGGACACAGATACACAAGTGCGGCATTTTGTTGTGTGTCAGGGGGCACTGATCATCTGTGCTTGCTGTTACTTGACAGTCCAGTAAATTGCTACCTTTTTGTAGCATGTGGCCCTTTTCGCATCTCTATGCAGCGACTCCACAGGGAAATTATGGGAACAATCAATCTTCTGTGTTATAGGAATACACTCCCATTCAAAACGGGATTTCAACATGGTTTACAATTGATTGTTGTATGTTTTGTCGTGTCCCCACAGTGACATTTTAGAGGACGTGGAGTACGAGTACAGAGTTCAGGTTGAAGCAGGCGGCGTCCTCAGTGAGCTTTCTCCACCTCTTCTCTACAGACGTGGAGTTGCTTACTGTGGAGATGGACTACTCCAGGGGTCAGTCAGTTCAATCAGTATTTATAGTCGTACTGGTCTAATACATATTGGGGTCGTACACATTGGTCTCATACAAACTAGTGTATTGCATACATAACAAGGAAATACATTTAGGTTTTATACCTATTCATATATGTGGGTTTCATATACTTTGGTCTTACACGTTAATCTAATGCATACTGGTTTCATACATGTTGTTCTCATACATTATTTTACTTGGACAGATACATTTTGATCTCATACATATTGAGGTCACAAGCATTAATCTCATACAGATTGGTGTCATGAACATTGATTTCATACGTATTGGAGTAATGAACATTGATCTCATACATATTGGTGTCACAAACATTGATCTCATACATATTGGTGTCACAAACATTGATCTCATACATATTGGTGTCATTAACATTGGTCTCATACATTTTGGTGTCATAAACATTGGTCTCATACATATTGGTGTCATGAACATTGGTCTCATACATATTGGTGTCATGAAAATTGGTCTCATCCATATTGGTGTCATAAACATTGGCCTCATACATATTGGTGTCATGAACATTAGTCTCATACATATTGGTCTCGTACATATTGAGCTCTATACCAGGTGCCAAATGTGTTGAAATCAGAAGACTGTGTCTTTATAAAGAGTGTTATGTTATACTGGTCCTTGCTCTCCATCTCCCTCCCTCATCTCTCTCGGTCTCTCTCTGTCTCCATCTCTATTTCTCTGTGTGTCTCTCTCTCTGTCTCTCTCTCTCTGTGTCTCTCTCTTTGTAGGACAGAGGACTGTGATGATGGCAATTTGTTGGATGGTGATGGCTGCTCCAAGAAGTGCCACATGGAGTCAGGCTTCAACTGCAATGGTAAGTAAAGAGCAGACAAGAATGGTCTCGTAATTCTTTTCTCAGTCCACAGTCTGACCACAATCGAAGCCCTACTAGGCGATGTTGATTGGACTCAACCAATTAAGGAATTGCATGCAGAAGCTAAATTCAAACGCAGTCAAGTTGACATCCAGATGTTGTACAGTGTTCTTGGTCAAGAAGAATTCACACTCGAGTGAAATGCACACTTGTGACAAAAATTATTCTGTTTACTCATACCTGAATAATGTTGTTGTATCCTGTAGTTTATGTGTGACAAGTCCATTTGCCGGGGGAAGAAAACATCTCAGAAAGTCTTTAAATTCTGTTCCTATTACATCTTAAGGGATGCAGTCATCTGTCTGTCCAGGAGCAGCTTGGCGATCTGCTGTTGTTGGGAGACGCTCACAACATTCATATTTAGTTTTGGTCATATTTAATTAAAATCCGAAAATCTTGGACAATTGCAGGAAATGCCTCTCAAGCGGTTCTACCCTATAAGAATGAACAAGCTTCTATTTCTGAGAGTTTACAATAATCTATTATCATTCCAACAAAATCGAATAATCTCAAAATCTCAAACAACACTCACCTAGAAAGATGAATTGTGAGATCTATCATCTATTGTTTTTTTTCCCCCATGAGATACATTAACTGCCTCTGGTCTTCGTTCTTAGTAGACATTGTACAGCAAATGTTAACCACACAGTTGTGGTGTTCTTGTGTCATCTATAAATGTATTCACCATGCCTTTTTTATCGCCTTGCTCTAAGATAAAGCAATGTGTTCTTTTGATTTTAGAATATCGCACAAAATGTACAAGTTGCAAAAATAACTAGAGGGATTTAAACATTGTTCTCACTGTATTTCAGCAGGTTGTCAATGTAAGTGACGGGACACATTTTTGGTAACCCCAAAAGGCAGCCTGTGCCCATCATATTGCACAACATTTGGCTAGAGCAGTGAATACCTTATTAATCCATACGAGGAAAATGCATATTCTAGGATTTACAGGGACACGACAAGTATGTCATACATATGATAAAAAAGAAAAACTATGTCATGCACTTTGAAGGGATTTTTGTTGCCATTTGGAACAAACCATATGTTGAACTTTAATTCTTTGAAGGGGGAGACTTCTTGTTTCTGAGAACATTATGTTGGATAAGTATGCCAATTAAACACATTGTCAATGAGTACATGCTCTCTTTACCATAGCAGCTGTTTGAACCAACAATCCAGATCCAAGCACACTGCGTTCTCTCATTAGACATCATGTGTGTTTAACATGATGCTTTGCTTTTATGTTATTTCCTTCAGAATGAGCCTCACACCTTTTTATTATGGAAGGCTGTGTTTTCATAATGTTTTTCCAAGGGATTTGTTGGCTTTGAGATTCCTTAAGATAATATTTCTGGCACCTTTTCTAAGCCCATTTAGGATTTTTGTTTTCAAATTGAAGTGAGCCTTCCCAGTTAAGGAATGCCTTGTTATTACATAAAATGCCCTTGTCTAAAGTGAATTGTAATAGTGGGTGCATACATTTCTGACCTGGTTCTCCATGGGCATCGAACGCAGTTTCACCACCAGCCCTGTTTATTTGACCAGAGCCCTACAGCTACTGTACAAAAGCAGTGCGCTAGACAGGAGATAAGGATCCACACATCTGTCCATGCATCCTCTGCCTTAGGTGAACCCAGCCTGTGCTATGTGTACGAGGGTGACGGGGTATGTGAGGACTTTGAGAAAGGCGCCAGTGTACAGGACTGTGGTTACTATACCCCATACGGGTACAATGACCAGTGGGCTTCCACCGCCGCTGCCTCCCATCAGGACCAGGGCAGGTGTCCTGCCTTGGCAGCTACTGGAGAGCCCTCGCTGGGCAAGGTACAGTGCTTTTCCTTGGTCTTCCACTTCACTCAGAAAGGGAATCCTCGACACAGAGCACGACACCAACATTCGGGGAAACATTCCCAAAAATCGACAGGTTTTCCAGAAAACCTGTGACAAAAAAAGTTTATTCTCCATCAGCACTTCGGGAGAACAGGGGAAGCTGCCTCACTCTTTTAATCTTATTCAGTGCCCTTTGTCACAAACTGGATCTGTCAAACGCGTAAACGTTTTTTATTATTTTGTTCGTGTGACCATATTTCATGTACACTGCTCAAAAAAGTTTCTGTAATCATCACAGTGTAACAGCAGGTCAATTAAACTTCAGGGTTCCTAATCTGTCCAGTTAGGAAGCATACACAATTGCGATTCAATGTCACCTGTTTTAGTAAAAATGAAAGTGACAACAGCTGCACTGGAGAGGCAACAGCAAGACCAACCCCAAAAAAGGAAAACTATCAGAAACAGATGACATCAGGGCCTGGCGAGCTGCACTGTGCTGGGCTATGAGCACAGGTCCCACTTGAGGATGTTTGGACCCTCATACCACTCTCATGGAGCCTGTTTCTGACAGTGTGTCTGTTTCTACATTCAGTAGCCTGATGGAGGTCATTTTGTAGGGCTCTGGCAGTGATCCTCCTGTTCCTCTTTGCACAAAGGGGCAGATATTGGTCCTGCTGCTGGGTTGATGCCCTTTTACAGCCCTGTCCATCTCTACACGTGTAACAGGCCATCTCCTGGTATCTCCTCAATGCTCTTAAGGCAGTGATGGGAGACACCTTCTTGACGGCACGTATGGATGTGCCACCTTGGAGAAGCTGGACTACCAGTGCCACCTGAATGGGCTACAGGTGCCACCTCTTGCTACCAATATTAATATAGACACTAGAAAAATTCAAAACCAGGGAAGAATTAGTCAGATAAGGAGAGAGTCTGTGGCCACCACCTGCCAAACTATTCCCTATTCAGGGGTTGTCTTGCTGTTGCCACTCCAGTGCACTCTTTCATTTGTACCAAAACAGGTGACGTTGATTCACAATCACTTCTGCTTCCTAGTTGGACAGATTGTTATCCCTGAAGTTTAATTGGTGTTATAATGGGACGATTACGTGTTCCCCTAATTTCTTTGAGCAGTGCATTTTCAATATTTACTTTGATTCCCTTTTATTCAAGTTGTGCAAACCCCAGTACCTGGAAATGAACGGGAAGCCGTCACATGACACGTGGGTCCCATGCACAGCCCAGTCATACACTCAGACCTACAAGGACGAGGAAGACACAGTATGGCTGAAGGTAGAGTACTCCAGTCCAACATGGAGGTTGTATGGTATTCCCTGTTCCCTTCATTGAGCACTACTTTTAACCAAGGACCAAACGCCATTTGACCCTCTCCAAACTTTTGCAAACAATCACTCGCCATGTGCAAGTTTCTATATTTTTGTACTTCCTAGAAATGTTTAATGTCGTTTGATACAATCATGTTTCTGTAGTTTTATTTCTCCCTGTAAACATTACAATGCTAATCAAATTAGCATTGAGATGGAAGACATTGAAGAATGGATCATAAAACGATCAAACTCATTGTGGTGTTGTGAAATAACTGCAGTTGTTTGCCAGGTGGGATTTGCTCAACCTGGAGTCGCTGCGTCTGTCATCATCTACTTGGCGTCAGATGGAGCATGGCCTGAAGAGCACAGCAGGAGAACAGTCTTCCTCCAACTGTCTGATACTGCTGGCCGAAACCATTCGCTGGGTAAGAACTAGCTACCCTCAAAGAACGTTTGCCTCTTCTATGAGAGCTGGCTGACTGTTTGAATTATAATTTTCCAACTTATGTCTTAGAAGCCCAGAACAGTCCAAATGTTATTTGTCATGATATTGGATTAAACAGGGTGGTTTAGGCAGCTTTGTTGTTTGTTCACTGGTGCCAAAAACATTTCTGTCTGAAAGTCTGAAAATATAAAGTTCCCCTTTATCATCAATGTTTTACTTATAGGTTTACACTTTCGTCTGTGTCTGGTGTTAGCTAATTATGTGTTGATCTTTGGATCCTTTGTATGGAACACGTTCTGAGCATGTATTTATTCTTTATACAGTCTTAAAACAGTAGCCTAGTTGTAGATCCTCCCCCTAACTTTTCTCTCATCCTTTACTAAATGTCTCCCTTGCATGACCGAACTGATGCTGTAGCCCAGATTGAACATCGGAAACTAATGCCTGGAATAACAATCCTGGAATCCTTCGAAAGAACATTTAAAAAAGTAAACTATATAGCCTCAGTCTATATAAACTCAGCAGCCAATAGGGAAGAAAGGTTAGCTTCAACTCTGTGCATAAGCATTTTAATTAGAAAACATATACATGACCCAACCGTGATTTGCTCATGCCTCTGGGTGTGCAGAGACAGAGATACCCACTCTAAACATCCACGGTCCCTCCACATGTATGTCATATTCCTCTCTGCTCTGTCCTCAGGTACCTATAAGTTGTCATGCCAACAGAATCCCCTGGTGGTGAATGTGACACACAACCTGAGTCAACCCTTCTTCCTGACCACCGCTGTCCTGCTCAACTTCTCTTCACCCCTTGTTGCCGTGACGGCAGTGGCACTACGTACAGCGTGCCACTTCAGCGCCTTTGCCCTCCATGGGTGCGCTGAGGGTGGAGTCTCCTCGGACCTCCACGTGCACACACCCACACGCTCATGAAAAGACACCTACACACATCCAAATTATTCACACCCCTTCGCTTTCTCCACATTTCGTTACGTCACAGACTTTATTTAGTATTAATTATCATTGATCTAGGGAAGGACGAAAAAGTGAATGAAGCACTGAATGTGTTCCGGAGCACGGTTGGCTTCATCATTGTAAAATAGAGGACGTTTGAAAACGCCATGTCCACCCAAATTTTGTTACTAGGGAAGGCCCATGGTCAAAATGTTCTGTAAAGGTAAAATGTACCTAAAGGAGAACCATCTCTGCAGCACTCTCCTAATCTGGCCTTTATGCTAGAGTGGTTAGACGGTTGCAATTCCTGAGTATAAGTGTATAAGGCAAATGAAATGCCGCCAGAAGGACTTTGAAAGCATAAAAGAAAAATTTCTTATCTGATTTCTAAATCAAACCTTTAGGCCCGAATGCCAAGAGCTAGGTCTGGTAAAAACTAGGCCTTGCTCATCACTTGGCTAATGCCCCAACTACAGTAAAGCATGGTGTTGGGAGCATCATGCTATGGGACTGATTCTCAGTAGCAGGGACTGGGATACTGGTCAGGATTGATGAAGGAAAGCTGCAAAATACAAAAAGGACCTTGAAGAAAACTTGATCCTGGCTGCTAATCACAGCAACGACCTGAAGCAAATGGGCAAAACAACAAAAAAGTGACTTCAGGATAAGCCTGTAAATGTCCTTGAGTGGCCCAGCCAAAGCTTGTCTTAAACCCCATTGAACATCTCTGGAGGAGATCTGAAGATTCTGGTGTGCAAAGAAGGTAGATACCCAAGAAGATTCAAAGATGTAATCAATGTCAAAATATGCTTCTAAAATGGACGAAATAAATGGTTTGAGTACTTTAAAATTATATATTTCAGTTTGTATCTATTGTGTTTTCATCCAAATATGGATGAAGTCAACTGGTCTGAATACTTTCTGAAGGCACTGTATATATTGAATGTACATGTATGTACATGCACAGACAATTACACACCACGTGACTACCGCGCACACACATACCACTAATATACAGGAACACAAACACACACACACACGCTACAAGAAAACAACCGAAATACAATCAAACCAATTGTACGAAGCGCAACACGAAAGCCCCTTTATTTCTTCCCTTTGTCTCCCTGCTCCTGGCGGATGGGATTGTGACGGCCCAGCTGTCTTACGGACACGTGCGGCCCCCCTCAATTGGAGCATGCCTCGGTCACCCGCAGCCCCGGGTCGGAGAGGTCGGACACATCTCACTGCACCGTCCGCTGTCATCCAGGGTTCTCCCTCACCACGCTCAGTGGCCAGGGACATCCCCCCTTCCAGGTAAGCTGAACCACAATTTGGTAAGTACATTGGAGCGTTGGATGGTAATGTGGCTTTAATTACGGGGATGGTCCTTCCACATGTGTACCTAAGTTTGGTGTGGCTGTACTGCTGGACTGCTCACGTGATTTCTTGTTTCTCACAATTCAAGCAGCAGACGGAGCTTCAGTGTGTACATGGAGCATGGGACCGCATTGTGAGCTGTCAGCCAATCGACTGCGGCCTCCCTGACCAGTCTCACGTCTCCTACGCGGTCTTCAGCTGCCCCTGGGGGACTACTGTGGGGAAGCACTGCTCCTTCACGTGCAGTTCCCCCGCCATACTTCAGGGTGCGGGTCCCTCTGAATCAGCAACAGTTACATACGGTCTCAATAACGGTCCGCAGGTCCATTCGTGGACTATGGAAAGGAATGGTAGATGCACTCAGGTTGTAAAATTTTGTCAGCAAGGAGAATCAAATGTCTCTGCAATGAGTCTGTTATAGATTTATTTAGAATTGTACCTGAGTGCTCTCTAGTCTATTACCTCATATAGGGTTGGGTGGCGCAGAGAGGCTTGGAGCGGAGGCTGATGTGACATCATGGCGCAGGAGTGCGTCTGTCTCGCCCTGCCCTAACCTATTACAGGTTGTTGTGAGTCTGCTTAGCCAGCCCTCAGACTGGGACTGAACCGAGCGGCTTGGCAGTGGGTCTTGGTCGGCGTCCATTGGACCGAGGCCCTAGGCTCTGTGTAAATAGGAAAGTAGCTCACAGCCGTAGGTGGCTGCTGACAAGTGGGGAGAGGAAACAAGGCAAACAAGAGAGGGTTTCTAGCTCTGCAGTCGCCAGCAGGGGAGAGTGGGACTTACGCTGGTAAGAACATGCTGGCTTAGAGCCCTCCCCTGCCTCCCTCTACCGCCGGGCGCCGGGCTTCTAGATTCTACTACAGGTTTTAACTCAGAGGTCAGCCGTCCGCTACTCAGAGTTGTTATTGACGACATAATGCTTTTGCTCCCAATGGGAAAAGGGTTATGTGGAAATGGCAACCAGCAGTTTGTTGAGCTGTTTTTAAATGGTTTGCTATAGATCTGGAAGCTACTGAACAACTGGCTGTGACCGGCAAAAAGCTCTTCTGAATGATGAAAACCGATTTCCGGTATTGACCCAACATCCATGTTAATCCCAGTTTCTCTATAACCAGTCACATGGATCACCCTACTCAGTGTATGTTCCTTATACAGCTGTATTGGATTTTGATAATGAAGGCAACACTAGAGCATAGCTTAAAGACCTTATAAAACGTCAAACCATGTAAAATAGTACATTTTATAGACCAATAAAATGAACCAAACTTTGAGCATGTTATGATGACTTAGACATAACAACGTTACCTTGTGTGGGGCCTTAGATCATTTAGCTTTGGGCCCCACGGCAGGTATGGACACATACGGTCCATTTGAACCCACTGAAATCCCTAATGGTACAAACCCACTGAGCATGTAAACAGAGAGACTCATTCCAGATGTTGAAGTGTTAAAAATGATCCTTTGCTGATCATTGTCGCTAGATTACAACTCTGTTTGAGGGCTGGGTTTAATTGCGTTCATTTGCTTCTCAGGGGACAACGATAGATTGGTTTGCCTGGATGATGGGCTCTGGTCCTTCCCTGAAGCCTACTGTAAGATAGAGTGCCCAGAGCCTCCAACTGTTCCCCACGCCAAGCTTCTGGTTCCCAGGTGCGACAGCACAGGACACGATGTGGGTACCGTATGCCGTTACAGATGTAACCCAGGCTACTATGTTACTGGCAACCAAAACACCAAGTCAAAAAGGTGGGTATTTATTGTGTTAGGTGGGACCTTTTCTGCCCACCTCCATAAACATGTCATAGAACTGTGTTAATGGCTTCCATTTTATGTAACAAGGAAAATGTAATGTATGACATGTTTCCCGACAGTGTTTAAATAGCACAATTCTTACACTTATATTTAGATCTATCAACCTTGCATGTCTCTGTTTGCTTTATAAGCGTAGCAACATAATAACCTCCCCAAAGAATTCTAGACCAGTGGTTAATCTTCTCATAATTGTTTTCCAATGTAATTCATTGGGTAATTATGCCTCTTTATTTATATGATTCACATGTTGCTAATGAGATGGTTTCCCATTAGCAAGCCGCAAATTTTCTTTCCACACCCGTGATAGGGTAAGGGTATGAGGCATAATTATACAATAATAAGCCTGATATCATGATTATTCATAACAAGTTCTTCTAGTTCTAGACTTTCTAACGCTTCTCAGCTCTTCAGGCCCAATTCATCTGAAGTTACTGACTAAAATCAGAAGAGGCCGTTTGCACCTGGACTTCTTTATGAGTTTTTTTTTACTCCCTTTAAAGATATGTGAACGTCTTAACCACCTCTAATGGGTTATTATTAATACAATATGGTGCAAAACTGATGCAGTATTGAATGGGTTTATGTACTTTTTTTTTTAATGATATATCTTTTAGAGTTCTTATTGTTTACATGTGTTATATATTTTCACTCAAATCACGGTTTTAAGACCACATCTGTGAACATTGTCATTGCCTCATTGATTTGTTTATAGTGGGCAAGTAATTATTGTATTTATCAGTCTCAGCCCTGCATTAAGTCCATGATGACACCTAAATCCACCTAATGTAGGATGTTACAACAAAATAAAAGGTTACACTTTATTTGGATAGTCAAGATGACCATCTCTATAAGCTCTACAGATATTCACCCTCTTTACAAACTATCAAAACAATCAAGTTTAAATTCTAGCAAAGGTTAGGTTAAGTAAGGGGGATAAGAATGTGGTTTAAAGATATGGTTAGTGGCAGTAGTTCATTGAAAGTCGATGTACGTCAGTTCAGTGCTTTTGAAGACCATTGTTTATGCAGGTATTTCTGCTGATGTGTGTACAAATGTGTGTGTGTTTTGCGTGTTGTCTTGTATACATGTGTTTGCCTGTGCCTGTCTATATGTGTGTATGTATTACATCCCAAGAAGGTTTCTGAAGGTGGAGTGTTTAGAGGGGGGCGAGTGGGAGGAAGGGGGTTGTGAACCGGTCTCCTGTCCATCTCTGCCTGCTGTCTTTGAAGGCATGTACACCTGCACCGACGGCCTGCACTACAACAGCCTCTGTACCCTCCAATGTCCCCGCGCCTCGGAAAACGTAAGGCTCTAGCTCTCTTCATAGTGAACTACATATGCAATATGTCCACAGACTGAATCATCATTCCACTTTCCAGAATCTATCTGGTCTTATTCTATGTATGCTTCTCCTGGCAGCTTACGATTCGTTGCACAAAAGAAGGCAAGTGGACAGAGGAGTTCACCATGTGCAGTAGGTTAGAGGGAGGTTGCCCACCTCCTACTGATGTCAATCAGGTTCAATATACCTGCGACCAGGGCTTCAGCGTTGGTAAGTCACATGCCAGCTCCTTTGAGTACCGTAGTGTAGTATTGCACAGCATTCTGGTGTAAATTCCTGTTTCCAAAAATGTTATTTTCTAAACAGTGCTTAGGACAGTGTTCTAAAATGCTTAGAACACCTTCATATAGGATTTCAGCTCGACCGTTCAGGTCTCCTTTGTCGTATTATTTGTTCAATAATGCGCCAAATGTTTTCAATAGGTGATTGGTCTGGATGGCTGCATATGTTGTTACATAACGAGTAAATATTGTTCTGGATAAATGGGGCAACAAATGTCCAAGTCACCCATGCCATGTGCACTAATGCACCCCAATACCATAATGGATGCTGGCTTTGGAACTGTGAGCTGATAACAAGGAGGATGGTCCCTTTTCTCTTTAGCCTAAATGACGCGGCATCCATGATTCCCAAAAAGAATGTCTCATTTTGATTAGTCAGACCACAACACAGTTTTCCACCTCGCCTTAGTCCATCTAAAAGGAGTTTGGGCCCTGAGAAGGCGCTGGCATCTGTGGACATGTAAGGTTTCTTCTTTGCATGGTAGAGTTTTAATTTGCATTTGTGAATGCTGCAACATACTGTGTTCACAGATTAGGTTTTTGGAAGTATTCCCGAGGCCAAGCAGTGTCTACTATAGAATCGTGATTTGATTTCCATGGGGGCGCGTTCACCCTAATAACCAATATTGATTAGTAACTTCAGTACGATGGATGGAAAGCTACGAATTTTTGCAGCATTTTTTCCAAAGGCGGTATATTAGCAAAATATACAACTGTCAATCAAATTAAAAAGCTTTTGCTAACTACAGTAGTTACACATTCTTTGTAACTGCTCGCATCACTAAAGTGAAGCATGTGCAGATCAAGGCAAGATTGCTACATTCCTGATGGTAATTAGTCAAAGCACACAATTAGGAAGAATTGAAAATGTAAATGGGTCTATAAATATACAGAACAGTATTTTATAAGCTGTATGTCTGCCATTTTGTGTTTGTGCCAATGATAATTTGTGACGTTTAGGTTCCTGGTTCCTTTCAAAACAGCGCTAGTGGAAGCCCCTTTTATCGGCATAGCCAACAGCAGTGGCGGGTTGTGTATTTCACACCTAGGCTTTTAGTGCTATCCTTCCGTAATTAAACAGCCTCTGAATAACCAATCACACGACACGAAACATGCTGACGTGGCCGGCTAGGCTTGCTAGAAATCTCCAGGGTGTCAGAGAACATGCCCAACATGGCGAACTCGAAAACTGATTGGATAAAGAATATGACAATCAACAACATGGTCCCCTTGTGCTTCAACTGGAGGAGGGATTCACACAACATTCTGAAGACATTAGGGGAGATCAGCCCAACTGACAGAGAGAATAGCAATTTTTTGGCAATGAAGCACTTCCCAAAGTCAGATGACATTAGATGTATAAACCAAACTTTAAAAAAATAGACAAAATCCCAAACACTCATCGTTCTGTTTTTTGGGAAAATGGGTCAATGTGTGTTGGTTTGTGGTCCCTCCCAGAAGGCATCCATATACCTGGGGAAATGAAACAAGGCCAAAACAGGTTGCAGGTGGTAAAACACTTGGCAAGCTGGCCTGCCAGGTTGTTGAACCACAGTTGACTAGTCTCCACTTTATCTGTTTTAGTTTGCACATGAAAAATCAACATGGGGATATTAGGTTGAAAGGAAAGCTTACTTTGTATCACCGCAGGTGCACTCTGCTACCTTACATGCAGTGCGGCCTTGCATGACCCAGTGGTTCTAGCCAGTGGCACCACGGCAGACAACGTCGAGCACTGGATGCTGCCACAAAGGGTTAGGGTAAGTGGTTTCACTGACTCAAGACATGCTAATGCTTTGTTACTTGTTACCTAATTCGTATTGACTGATTGTCTTGTTTGTGTAACCTTAGATCTTCACGAACACATTGCTTGCTTAAATGACTTCAATTAATGTATGAATACCAGGGGGAAAGACAGACAGCTGTCTGTCATTTTGAACTTTTCCTTTTTCCACATTTTGAGCCAGCAGCTTATTTTATGTATGAACGTACTCATTAATTATTCTGTTTATTCAACCTATTTTCTTTTCTCAGTTAGGACTCTTTTAGTCTGACTGTAAACCCTGCATGTTTGTCATGTCTGACAAATTGACTGAACATATGGCAAATGATGACCAAAGAAAGAAAGTCAAATGTGACCTTGGAGGTTATACTATTATAGAAAGGTGCCATTTAAGAAACTGTGAAATTGCTTGGACACAAACACTAGCATGAACAGCTCCATAATATGACCATGTTGGGCGGCCATCCACTTAGCCAGCCCCTTTTGCCTTAGGTCTAAATAGTTTGGCACTGATTTTGATAAGTTGAGTTATATTTTTGGCACGTCACTGAAAGATCCCAGGCACTCGGTTAGACATTAAATCATGTCTGGGACACAACGGAGTATCTTTTTACTGCTACAAACTTTGTCAGTCAATCAGTATGATTTGTAAGCTATCATTCTATTTTGGAGTTCGCATTATAAAAGCAAATATGGGCAAGGAGTCTAAAGGTTTATTCTAGGGGGGTGAGAACAAGGTAAGATAACTAAAGTTAGTTTTATCTATAAGCTAAGCTGAACAGGCATACTGTTTTCTCTAAACTTAGGAAATGCAATAGATTTGGATCTGTGTATCTTAACTTTAACAGATATATAAAACATGTTTAGATATTGTTGGTAAAAACCTGACAACTAATTACATTGCAGGACATTGTCTGTACAGGAATGATGAAGTGGCACCCGGACCCCACACGCATCCACTGTATCCAGTCATGTGAGGTGAGCCTTTTGCCTGCCAGACCAGGTTCAAAAAGTTCAAATCTTTCAAATTCTTTGAGTGTTTTTCTCTCGCCTGCTTCTTCAGTGCCAGATGGGTGGGATTTGCCTTTTTTAGTAGGTTTACTTCATTAAATCCATTTTGCCAGACAAGCACATATGAATCTCTTATAATTATTTCAAAAAGTATTTGAAACCAGTTCTGGTGCCTTTGAGTATTAATACTGTACCAACATGATTAAAGATGAGACACACAATCTTTTGCCAATCTGGGCTGTTCTGTTCTATCCATACAAAGTCTGCAAACGTATATTAAAGTTGACCAAACTTAGTCCTAAATAAAATATTTACTTTGTAGCCTAATTTCAGAGAGTATTACTTTAAAGGTTAGCAAAGCAACAATATAATGTGGCCCATGAAGTGGTAACCATTATCTGGTTCCCCAGAGCTCTCAAAATGTTTTGGGGTTTTGACTTTTTAGAGGAAATATTTTGGATATCATTTGGAATTACCTACAGAGGCAAGGCAAGGTGATTTAATTTGTATGGCACATTTCATACACAAGGGAATTTAAAGTGCTTTACCATTATTGGGCTGAAAAAACAAACATCATGCATACTAGAAATCATTTTTGACATCATTAAGTAATAAGTATGAAGATACCTAAAAACAATATTAACAATAGATCTTTTTGATCATTCAAGCTAAGCTTGTGTGCAGAATTTCATAATAGGGTTTAATGTCAAAGGCCCTTACTCCATATCACTTATGTTTCCTGTCCTCTGGCTTGTCAATTGTCTATATTGACATCCCACATTACACTGTAAGAATTTACCTAAAATGTACCTAAAAATTTACCATTTGCTATTATGCATTCAGACTGTAGGGTAGCTAGCTTGTCTCTTTAGGCACTTGTCTTCTTGGATATTGTAGCTTTCATAGCATTATCTCTGGTATTCCTAGGTTTATTTTATAGCTACCAACCAAGTCTCAGCTCTCTCTTTGCTTTCTGAGATGGTAGTGAATTTCTGATAATTTAGTTCCTGATTGAACTGGAAAGTTTTTGGGCTCTGGCTTGGTACTAATTACATAGAATTGCCTGGCTGACTGTATAACATTCTTTAACAGCAGGTCAAATGGTGTTTTGTATTTTGAAAATATTGGTAAAAAGCTAAAAAAGTTACAAAAAAGAACTCTGCTAAAGTAACAGATTTGTTAACATCAACACACAGTATGCTTAATTTGAAGTGATATATTTCATATCTTTCTATATTAAAATTGTAGGCAATAGGATGGCTGCCTGTGTCATCCTCATGGCATCACAAAAAAGTAGTAATTCTTTCTAAAATGTATTGAAAAATATAAAAAGTGAGATGTTTCTTTGCAGTTGGAATTTTGAAGCAAAATTTCATGGAAATCTGTGTTGAGATGAGAGGGTCTGCTTTCATTTGCTGAAATATTGATCAATGAAATGGTATTAACTATAAACTGTCAAATAAACATTTGTCTTTGATCTTTTTCTTAGATTTGGTATATTCTATCTATTCTATTTTTTTCTGAATCAAAATCAAAGGAAAAGTTGTCATTATTTGACCAATCATTATGTTTTCTTATAGTACTGTGTTATATCAGAGAATTAAATAACCATGTTTTTTCACTCATCCAACTTTAGTGTAACCTGGAACTACCTATGGAACACAAACTGTTGCTGTCTAATGGTATTAAAATATTCCATCCAACTGCCAGCACAGTTTTCCCCTCAACCTTCCTGTTCATGTTGTTAAGCAAAACAGTTGCTTTTAACCAGATACTTCATGACAACATAAATTATACCAATCCACATGTGTTACAAATGCTCCCCACCAGATCTTGTCCAGATGCTCCTTAACAAATTTGGACGATGATAAGAATAGAGGTCTGTTAACGGATCATATACATTGCCACTGGATTACTGTCATCATGCAAGCCAACATTTTCTTCTAATCACATTGCACTCACCCTATGAATGTTGTTAGCAGTATAGCTGATCAGAAAGATGAAGTCAAATTATATTTCCCTTTCATGAATTAAGCAGACAAAGGCAAAGGTAGACAAGAGACCGACATCTGAATAACGTAATACGGTTATGAGCAGGTTATCCAATCAGCCCTTCCAAAACAAATTGTTGTATGTAGTGGAACACCTTCAAAGGCATCCCTGAAAGGCAGAAGCATCTGGTTTCCAATGGAAAAGACTGAGAGTTACTAAAGCAATGTTCACAAGTAGCATCTTTGAAGATTGATGTGGTCTATTGCCATGGTGTGGTGGGAGAAATTGAGGATTTTTGGAAACATGACAAACACACATCAGATAAACATTTGACACCAAAGAATTGTGATCCAGAGTAGCGATTGCCTCAATTGGGCGGCGTGTCACGCCTTAGGCACCACAGTCGGACCCGCCAATCCAACTCTGTGTGGCTCTTCAATACTTTATCATTCATTGCATATTCGTTGATTTTGCTCATTGTTTCACCTAATAATAAACATGGCCAGTAGGCATGCTTTCTGAGTGTAAACCGTGTATGGTTTATGTTGGAAAGATTGATTGTTGTTGCATGAGAAAATGTTTGTGGGGATTTTCGCCCTTTATGTTGGTACTTACAAACGTTGGCCAGATTTATTCTGGGATTGACAAACTCACTCGGAAAGTGAGTCGTTTTTATTTTCGAGAAATCATTACCAAAAGGATTTATTTTCAGTAAATTCAGGATTTTCTATACAACAACTTGTAGAATTACAAATTGGAGTAACATCTAAGAAGTTCCCTTCTGGACAGAAGCCAGGAAACAGAGTAAAGAACTGAGTTGTCTATCTGACTGTGGATATGTGTATTTTCCTGCTGCACTCCTGCTGCAAGTTGTGTGCTTCAGATGTGGTGTTTACTCTATTTGAAAATGTTGTTTCAAAATGGGTCTTCACGGAGCAATGTTTTCATCTGAAGAACTATTTTTTGAAGACCTTTTAAAAATGACTTTCTTGGAATGTATTCAATCTAAAATATTTTTCAAAGACAGTACATTATCATTTTTTAAAGGCATAATTACAAAAAAAGTTTGAAATGTGAAATGTTTGAATAATACATTTTGCAGTACATTTATCATATTTATTGGTCTGTTCTCATAATTTAATTCATAGCAAACATAGATACTGCTTGCCTAACAAAATAGGGAAAAAGGATAATATAAGTAAAAATACAGATTTGTGCTGTCTTAACTTTACTGTAAATAAGAGTAAAGCCCTTACAATAAGGGAATAGTTGCCCTAATACAATGTCCTTTTAAACAGTGTAATGAAGTATATGCATAAGACTTGTACAAATCATCATCAAGGGTTCTAAAATGCTTAATGGTACTAGGACGAATTCATGGAAGGTTCTAAGTATAACCATTTAAAGGTTGAATAAAAGTCCTTCACAGTTGAACACTGTAATAAAAACAATTCTTTAAAAAGATAGGGTTCAACATGATTGGCACTTCTGTTCTATAATACTTTGGCCACCTCTCTTGCAAGTATAACTTTACTGAGTATTTTTCTAAAATGTTTTATGAAATTGAAGAACACATTGGGAGGGACTAGATCAAGGGTTCTTAACTTTTTCACCTTGGAACCCAATTCAGAAATTCTTTGTTTTCCCGGTAACAAAGTTCATGGAAACATGCCATCCTTTGGGGGCTTTTGAGATTAAAAAAAATGTTTGTAAGTATACTTTATTTTAGGAATGATATTGTCCTACAACAATGGATGTTTATAAAATGAAAATAACACATAAGGTTCTGTGGAGAAGTCAGTCTCCCCCCACCAAGCCTTCTAGTGCAGACACAGTACCATAAACACCTTTAAACGTGGTACATTACACTGACATTGTAATCCAGTGGACACCAGAGTTCCAAGTAAGTTCTAAGAGTGGTTACCATTAAATTCACTGACAGGGCCCTAAGCTTTTCAATGCAGTGGGGAGGACTCCTTCTGTCTTAGTTCCCAGATTCCTGGAGCAATCCGTATGAGTCCAATACATTAGTGTAGTCTACGACCCCTCATCACTTTTAAAATTCCATTGATGGCAGCTTTATCAAATGAAAAACAGAATGACTCACAAGTGAAAAAGTCATGTCTCTTACTCATGTTATTTAGAACATTTAGGTGAAAGAATATTTATTTTTGGGTTGAGTCAGATCTGTTCTGAAATAAATATATATATATATATATATAAATGAAACGCATTGGTGTTGATATTGTTGATGTCTGGGTTGCCTTGCTTTTTTACCAAAAGTTGTCAATTCCTGATCTGAAATATTGTTCTACCAAGGCATTTGCAAATTTTGCAGATATGTTTTACGTTTTTATGTGATTCTGCCTTTTGTGATATCAAATTTTGTGATCAAGGTCCCGCTGTTTCGGAGCAACTCCTAGCGGACTCGATGTCAAGATAGGTGTCCATCAAAGCACATCCAATGCAGTTTTGGTTGCTCCATCAACTAGAAAGTTAACACCAGAATCCCATACTCTAACATTCTATCTCAATTAAGCTTACAGAGCTATAGAAGAGCACCCAATTGAAGCACTCTCTACAGAACCCCAAGGCTAATACATTACATTTTACATTTAAAACAGCAGCTTTAATTTAGGCATACCAATAGATATGTACAATAACTTAAACATGGTACATGAAAGTAAAGATGACATAACCGCCCTAAAGTTCCAGAAGACTTTTAAATTATAATTTTTTGTTAGCAGGGTTGCATTGGAAAGGCACCTGAATCCAATATGGTCCATGATCCAGTAAAACAGAACTATTGGTATTACTTAGGCAGTATCACATCATTTGTCTGCTAATCGGTTTTAAATGCCTGCCAAATTATTAAGCTTACAAGAAAACAATAAAACAGATGTATTGATGGCTTGGCAGCTTCGAAATGGAAGACAGATTGAGTAGGGCTAGCTTTTAACAGGGAAGAAATCTGACCAGTAGCTGCCATTCTACTGTGATGAGAAGTCAGGTACAACCTGGAGCCTTTTAAATTACTCTATTTGTCTGAGGAAAGCCAAAAGTATCTTTGGCAGTCCTGTCTTATTTTCTTAGTTTTGGCACATCAAATTCAAGGTTAAGTCAAAAATTTTAAAGCCTTTCATTATGACGCATTTAAGAGATTTATATAACATAAATGTGACGATTGCGTGCCATTGCTCAGTTAGACAGAACTCCCCAATGTTCATCATAAATTGTTAAAGAAGTGTCATGTTCCTGTGCAAGGTATTGAATAACAGCTCCGCGAGGTCAGGGATTCGCTCTTTATTTACTAAGCAATACTTATTTAATGAAAAGGCAATTGTATCCGCTATTAGCTCATCTGAATGTTGGTATGGTCGAATTCTGATGTTGTCGATGTCCGTACTTAGGAAGATACCTCTTGTTTGAAATTGCAGATGCTACTTTTAATGACCTTGCTATTTTCTAGCCGTTTGGGGGAGACGGTTGGTGTGACACCATCAACAACCGGGCGCACTGCAAGTATGACGGAGGGGACTGCTGTCCCTCCACCTTGTCTACCAGAAAGGTGAATGAACTTGTGTTCAAACTTGTTTCAATACCTTTTCCTAAGCTAGCCCGATTTTTTTCTATACTTCCATGTGGGAGTCAGTCTTGCGGTGGCAATTTTTTCTCCAACATACCTGCTGTTTTGCCTACTGTACATTTGCAGTGCTTATTAATTCCCGAGAGTCTGCAGCAGCCAGCTACCTGGAGGTCATTCGTCTCTCTCATGTCCGTAGCTATGACTCACGGCGGTGGCGTGGCTAGCGCCGGTTCCCCCTTGAATGAGTTAGCTCAGAAACGGAGTGCCTGTCATAAATAAATTACCTGCTAAATCGTTTTTTTATTAGGGGAAGGCCCCAGTGTCCGTGGTCTTCTACAACGGTAAAGCACCAGTTAAACTACTAGGCTCTGAGAAAGGGAAATAATCAGTGCGCGACAGCATCCTGCCACTGTGGGTCCAGCGGAACGTTGGGGCACTGGTGTTTATCCAGCCCATGGAAACTCCTCCGGTCTCCAAGGCTCTTCCCCGAATGAACACTTTGATTTGTAGTCTGGCTTTAGGTCCAGGGTCCGAGCTGGAATCAACTCAAAACTTCTTAAATAATGTTGACAAAAAAACTATCTGTATTTAATACATGAATCAGAACATTTAAAAAGAAGTTACGACGTAATACACATTGCACAGGAACTCTTCGGAACTACATTTGTTTGACGCAAGCAGGAAAACCATCCAGCTTTTTTGTCCAGAGGGCATTAATACAGACAGCAAGCTATACCTTTCCCCTAAAATGTCAAACCAATCCCTGCATTGTGCACTACCTTACTTCACCACTGCCACCATCAACATACCAACAACACTGGAAACACAGAGTTTTCAGAAAAGTACACTTTTAAAGAGAGAAAGCCATCTCAGGTCACCATTTCTCTTCTTATCCTTATGGAACAACTAAGTCTTCAATAAAACTATTACCTCCAGTGAACATCAGTGAAATCAAGGCTAGCCTCAGCATTTAGCTTGCCTCCCATGTTTACATTTCTTGCAAAGACTGCTTTGCAGGGCATCTGAGTTTATTTTGCAACCTGTGGTGATGGCTTGCTTCCTAGACAAGACCTGGCAACCCTTGTTGTTGATTCTTAACATGTGTTTATCCGTTCACCTCTGTGGTGTATTCCCTCCCCCGATACTCAAGGTTTCTCACCGTTGCGTCCACGATGAACTATTTGACATCACTCCCTTTATTTGGCTCTTGGGAGACATTTGTTTCTTTTTTAAATTGTGAGGAAATAAGTGTGTAGAGCTCACTTTTATACTACTATACAATTCTGCTAAAAAAAAAAAGGATTGGATTGCTGCTGTAAGACAAACAATTGGCTTCTTTTGGGCATAGTTTAAAGTTTATTGCATTGTTAAATGTCTGCTATTACATTGTGGATGCATTGGTTAAGATGGGGAAATGACCCCTGGTTGTGATTTTATTGTCTCAAGAGTTTTGTTTTGTTTCTAATCCCTTGGTTACTTAACTGATTGACAGGTTATTCAGTTTGGGGCAGACTGTGATCAGGATGAATGCACTTGCCGTGATCCAAGTGCCGAGGAGAACAAGAGCAAAGCCACATTTTTGGAAGCTGGACTGTTATGAATGATGGAACGGGATGTGTGAACAGGGCCAAGGCTGGCTCCCAATGAAACAACAGCAGATGAACTTCACCCATGAACATACTATATTTCCATTTTGTTTTCCTGTAGAGAAATAAAGATTATCTCCTCTTAGTTAAAAAGAAAAACATGTATTTCAATATTGTAGCTTTAAGGATTCCAACAGAATAACAAATCTGTAAAGACAACTAACTGTATAGACTAATATATTTGGACAATCTCTAATGTCATTTAGGTGTAGATACAGTATACAGTATTTTAATATCATAATACATAATTCACATGCATACATATTATTGGAATCCAACAGGTTCTGCTAAGAGAGTTGTTGTTAGGTTTAGCAGTTTTCTAAATAAAAAATCCATATAAATATTGTATCTAAAGTCTAATCTTTTCTGTGTGATATTCTGTACTTTACACTTAATATTAAATAAACTATAACTTTGTCAGAAGATGATTATTTGTTACTTTGTTTGTTTGTGGGTCTTAACACTCATAAATATAAGGAAAAAACACTCTTTACACTTCTTAGTAAAGGTTTACATGTTACGACTTAAATTTTAATCTATAAAGGGATTAAGGGCTTTTCGAAATATATCTATAAAGGGATTTAAAGGCTCTTTAAAAGTAATGTTTGTATGTTAGCTGATACTGCATCCACAAAAAGCAGTTCATATGTGGGCTCAATACAAGAAATAAAATGTGATTTCCCACCACATGTCTAAATTGAATAAAACATTAGATATTCACTCCTTATGCTGTAGCACATAGAAATAAGAAAAGCAACCATTTTAATAAATATCACAACATGAAGTAAATTAAGAATAACCCCAACATATTTAAAAAGAAACTTCAGTTGGGGAGTGAATATCAAACAATGATTCAACTTAAGCTACCCATAAACTTAACATCATCCCTGGGAAACACATGTGATAGCATTAGATCAGGATAGGTTAAGAAACTATTTTATGCATTTCATGAATATTATATGATTAGGGGGTATATTATATAATGCAGACATGAAAAGATCTGGCCAACCTCCTCCAGCCGCAGAATGTATTGGCTGAGCTGAGAGACTCTTGCATTTAATCTTGCTTATTGGCATGTAGGAAAAAGTAAAATGAGAGAAAGGAAGCTGGTGTTAATTTTTTTTAAATTCCAAACAAGAACTTAATGTGCTTTATACTGCAAGACAACAAGAAAAAATGCAACCAAGGTTCGGTTGCAAATCCAATGCCTAGACATTTAGTACCACACCTCTGGGTCGGACTTTACTTAATCATAGAACCTACTAAAGAGATGAATCAGCAGTAAAGACCCAAAGGATGAGACTGTGTCTCTTTGAAATAGCTGTTGTCAATTTTGGGGACTTCGTGTTTACGTATGTGTAATGAAAATAAAAGTTATCACAAACACAGCCTAAATGAACACTAAAGCATACCTTTGATTTGACAGAGAACAGACCATCTACAGAACCAATATTTTTCTAATGGATAGGTTCTAAACCATCTGTACGCATAGGCCAATAGGTTTGTAGGAAATGATCAATGGTTTTTTGAAGGCGTCATGAGTGCTGTCTTAGTCGTATGATTGGGTCTAAAACTGCACCAGACCCTTTCCTAAATATCGTTTGTCTTCCAGAAGGCAGTGAATTGCTGATCATAAAATATATATACATTAACATAACTCAAACAAGTAACAACTAATACTCAATAAATATATCACTATTTTCAGTAAAGCAAGGTTTGAAAGTATGAATATTTGACCACACTTTATTTTCCCACTTCAGTGGCCTTTATTATCAACAAAAAAACATGACTTGTTTTAATTGCAACCACAGTACTAACCTATCTTCTCTTTCTCTGACCACTGAGTCTCATCCCTATCTGTGTCACTATTGTCTTTAAAGCAACATTTAAAATGATAATTTTATTGAAAATGTTATATATTTGTATCTCATTTCACTGCATTTATTTAATTTACTGATGAAATAAACGAAATATTAGCTACTACTGGATGTTTACACCAATTGCTCAGACCATCTACAGTACGGAGATGTATCTGGGCTACTGGGCTATGTTTATATTACAGTCAGTTTTCTGGTAATAAAGCTACTGTTGACGGCCGCTAACACAGTATCGAGCTACATAACCGGAACCATTGCATTGAGTTAATTAGCAACCTGACTGAAATAAGCTAAGCGGTATTAACTATGTGTGTACTACGTGTCAAGCGAAACTGGATTCAACTCACCACATTTACCTATGGTAAATGTTACCACAAATTCGTTACCGCCAAAGTGAAAGCACGCTTTTTAGTTAGCTTTGCAAACTTATAAAAATACATGTTGGATTGATTTGTTCTACTTATTCAGGTTGGAAAAGTAGGCTGATTGAGCAGATGTGAGCGCTATTTGATCTAGCACTGTACTGTCTATCCAGCCTAGTCTAAATAATTCCATCTTGGTGCAGCACCAATTCCACTGGAGGCTTGCTTTAGGGCTCTGGTATTTTCTTTATACCAAGGAGCTAGTATCTTGGTGAATGTTTATTTTTAGTGCTATTACTGCATCTGAGGTATTACGCAAGTCTAGATCCTCGGTTAGATTGTTAGGAGATTAATTAATTCTGACATCTTTGGGTAGGTGGAGAGAGTCTGTGAGATCATGCAAAAGTATTTGGGTTGTCCAAGAATTTATATTGCAGCTTTTCAAAGTTTTTGGTTGGGGTACAAGTTAGTTGTTGTGATAGTAATAAAACGGTCTGATGTTCCAGAATTATAAGGAAACACAGTTAGATCTTAAATATCTATTGCACAAGACAAAACTTACTTCAAGGAATGAGTGTGGTAAAAGGTCAGATACCCATTACACACAACTCACTGAGTCAATTATGTATCCAAAGGCCCCTTAGACACAGAGATGTGATAACATTTGTTGGTACCCTGACAGCTCATTAAAATAATACTTCATTCCTCCTGTAAAGTGATCAAATTAAAAGCTACTGTAGCATGTATACTTGTATGCTTTTGGTATGTCATAGAAAATAGCCAGGGAGCTATTATTGGTTATTCTACAAAAATAATATTAAATGGCCTGGAAACATTTGTTGTTAAATAATAAATACTTAAATTATTGTGATATTTTAATTTGTTTCTTTAATTAGTATCACACATGTCTCCAATCAGTCATTCTCCCTTTAATCGAGAAAATTAGTAACTGTGCTGTTTGGTATCATTGAGTGCACCACACTGAACATGGACCTGGGAAAGCAAAGAAGAGAGTTGTCTGAGGAGATCATAAAGAAAATTATAGACAAGCATGGTAAAGGCTACAAGACCATTTCCAAGCAGTTTGGTGATTCTGTGACAACAGTTGCAAATAATATTAAGAAGCTCATGTTTCATGGAACCGCAGTCGCAAAAGGAAAATCGACCCCAGATTAAACAGAAGGATAGTGCGAATGGTAGACAAAGAACCAATGATTACTGCCAATGAGACACTTCCACATCGCACCTGTCACTTTTTGAACTTTTGAAAGAAAAACATAGAAAAGCCAGACTGGAATTTGCTAAAATGCATATTGACAAGCCATCCTACTAGGAGAATATCCTTTGGACAGGTGAGCTTTTTAGCAAGTCACATTAGATCTATGTTAGCAGAAAACAGAATTAAGCTTTCAAAGAAATGATCACCATACCTACAGTGAAACAGGGAGGAGGCTCGATTATGTTCTGGGGCTGCTTTGCTGCGTCTGGCACAGGGTGCCTTGATTCTGTGCAGGGAACAATCAAGGCCTTCTGGAGGAAAACGTACAGCCCAGTGCCAGAAAGCTCTGTGTCAGTCGCAGGTCATGGGTCCTCCAACAGAATAATTACCCAAAACACACAGCTAAAAGCATCCAAGAATGGAAAAAAAACTAATCATTGGACTATTTTGAAGTGGCCTTTTATGAGTCCTGATCTGAATTATTTCAAAAATCTATGGCAAGTGCTGAAACTTGCAGTATGGAGAAGGCACCCATCAAACTTGAAACAGCTGGAGCAGTTTGCTCAGGAAGAATGGGCCAAATTACCTGTTAAAAGGTGCAGAAGTCTCATAGAGAGCAACAGAAAATGTTTGATTGCCTCTAAAGGTTGTGCAGCAAAATATTAGGTTAAGGATCCTATCATTTTTTTCAATGCCATTTCCATTTGTTTTACAATTTACAATATTAGGTTGAATAGAAAATCTAAAGCAAAGTCTGATTTCTATTAAATATAGATTGAACAATGGTGGATGCCAATTACTTTTGTAAGTTTAAAATTATTTCAGAAAGAATTGTGTATTCTTAATTTTTTGTAGAGGGGTACCCACAAATTTGACCATGTTTTAATGTCAATTTAATAGCTTTCTCCTTATTCTTCCTGACTGATTATTCAAAAGTTTTGCATTTCACTAGTGTCCTTGTCAATACGGATATTGTCAAAGTAGGACATTGTTGTCAGTACTTGACCCTAGTATGTGCACGTGTTTGATTATTTTATTTTGGTATTAGGCAGTTACTTTACATTTGATTTTATTGCTTGATTCGTGCGTTGCATAGTGTTGGTTGTTTTATATGAAGTTGTTGTGTTTGTTTTGCATGTCTTTGCTGTGTAGAGTTTTTTATGCTTAATCGGACTTGGGGATCAAGGCGATAGATGACAGCTGGTTAATTGGACCACCCCCCAAAGCTCAGAATGTTTTTACGGGCAGATTTGGGACAGGTGAGGGAGAGGAAATATGTAAAACAAGGTGTGGAGGAAATACAGAAAAGAGGCAAGAGAAGGTTGAAAAAAACAGAGAACGGTAGACCTGAATGTAGGAGAGGAACAGGCAAAACTAACAGACAGCAACCGACCAGAGTTTAGAAGACGGAGGCAATAAAGATCAAAAACAAAAACCAAAAAGGCAAACCAAGAACTGCGGTGCAGCAAACAATAAACCACAAACATAACCAACAGAAGGGCAACTGAAAAAGTATCCCCAATTAGAGACAACTGGTTACAGCTGCCTCTAATTGGGGAAAACAAACTGGCAACGCGGAGATGCCTAGAGGCACCTCCTCTGACAGGTCCTGACTGTGACCTCTCGCACATAGAGATGGCCAGAAAACCCCAGCCAGTACCTGACACACACTTCTTAATATTATCTTTCAAGTCCAATGAGTACAGTGTCCTCCCAAACACTGCCAATGCTTTGCGTTTGGTTCGTTTATGGATTAAAGTAAGAACAAGTTGTTAAAAACTTCTAGGCCATGTCCATCCCATATATATGCAGCCTTATTAAATTTAAAACCACCAAGACAGTAGCTCTCCAGGAACATGGTTGGAAACCGATGCTCTATGTTTTGTTGCTTTAACATTGCGTCCACAAATTATCATAAGATGTGTCCCCATTGAGTCACACTGTCCCCATTTTGTCACACTGAAATGACAGACCTCATCCCAGTTGTCTAAAAGAAGGAATGAAGTATAACGAATTGATGAGTATGAATAGGGCACATATTATGTCACATATCAGTGACATAATACCATAAGTACTTTTTAAGATTTTTGTATACAGATGTTTTTTTTAATGCAATGTAGAAAACAGGGACAGAGTAAATCAAAATGGACATAAAGTTGACATGCATACTTTAACATAAAATAAATAGTGAGCATGTGAGAGTATCTGATACCGTAGCTTAAAATTGATTTACAGATTTACAATTCCAGTACATATATTCTAAATACAGGGACATTAGCATAGTTCTGAGTGCAATGGAGTGCAGCTGTTTTGTTAACGGCAAACAGATGTGCCATTATATGTCAAACAGAATCAAGGTAGCCTCTGTTGTACACCTTACCTGTTTCTGGGATTGTGTGTTTCCTTGCCGTGGAATCACACAGGACCATGATGGGGGACCGTTGGAAGCTGTTGATCATTTCTGCAGACAGTATATTTGTTGCAGGGTTTCCTCGTTACCGAGCAAATGCAAGCCAAAACCAATGGGGGGAGGTTAGGATGGACTCCATAATTATTTTGAAGAGCCAAATCAGCGTTGACTGGGAGATGTCCAATGTCTCACCTGAGATTGGAAGAAGCTGCCTCTTAGGAACCCTGAATGATTTAGCTCAACATTAACAGCTGTGCTCTCAACCTCAAGGGTGAGATGTGGAGGGGGAACTTCCCGAAGTCAACCACCACCTCCACTGAAATTCTGAGATGCATTTATCTTACTTTCAAATGCCCAAATGAAAAGTGTCAAATTAAAAGAAATGAATGGAAAAATAACATAATATTTCACTTAATAAATGCAACACTTAACACTACGAATTGTAGCACAGCTTCTTTAAAATAATAATTGGACCTCCTGAAAATAAAATTGTGCTGGCTACCTTATTTAGATGTTTAATTTTCCTTGCAACTCTCTCATCACCATGACAGTATCCTGACTCTCCATTTTCTCTCTTCCTCCACTACCACGACCTGACCTGGGCTTATGATTTGATCCTTAGTAAGAGGTGACTGTGCTGTATCAAGGACTGACTCATGTAAGATACATGAACCTGCTCATTGTTACACGAAAACGTAATTTAATTTAAGTCATTATTTATCATGTTTGAGGACCAAAAACAAAGTAATGCTGAATATCCCATGATTCAAATCTTGATCTCAAACGAATTGCAGAGATGTAATACCTTTTCAGAACATGTTCAAGAAGCTACACATTGATGTTCATATCGCAAGCATTTTGAGTGGTACAGAGCTGGAATAAGCAACAAATCACAGTACTCTGCTTAGAAGGAAGCAAAAAAAATGGTGTTTGACAAATTAGTTCAGAAGGAACAATTGTAAATTATGTGAGTAGCTAAAATATAGAAAGGAATGAGACATTTCTTAAAATGTACTTGAACCAGGAGCAAAATTACAGCACACAAAACCAATTGTGAAAAGTACTCACAACTCAAAAGAAATACTCTTTTACACACTTGGGTTACTTCTAAAACCTAACCACCCACCCCTGGATGTCAGTGATTAGCTGACAGATGGAGCTTCACACATTTAGTTGGGAGTTGGGCTTGTCATTGTTAGGATATTAATAACTGTTTGGATAATAGTGACATTATCCTTGCCTATATTTTTGGGTTGTCCAACATACTAAGAGGAGTGTGGCCAATGTTGATAGCATTATCTACATACCCATTGGCCAACCATAGTGGGTCAAAGAGGGCAGTACTGAAGGTTTTCACATAGGACAGGACTAGTCGTTCAAATGTTCCATGATGACAGAGGAGAATGCTTGTCTTAAAAAAAGTGTGATTGTATAGTGAGAGCGGGTACCCAATCATTTGTGGTAACTTACACTTCATACTCTATATGCACTGCATTGACAGGCACAGCCTTTTAAAATAACCTTGTATGTGAACTATATCAACAGGATCAGGCCTGTTAAAATTACCGCATATGTAAACTACATCAACAGGCCATGCAAAAACAAAAAATACCTTATATGTGTACTACATCAACAGGCCTTTGCAAAAACAAAAATACCTTATATGTGTATTACATCAACAGGCACCACCTTTTTAAAGTGCAGTGTTATTGTCATTGCTTTTTATCAGCAATACGTTTGTTTGGAAGAATCACACAACTTGTAGGAAAATGCACCAATGTTTATTTAGAATACTTACATGAAAATCGTATGTAATGTATATATGCCTATAGGCCTATAAGTGGTGACCGATTAGGTGACTGACAACCAACATTTTATAATATATGCTTTATTATTCTTTGAAAAAGCAAAGATAAAAGTGAAAAAGGGAACATTAGATAAGCCACAGACTTATTGTATAACATGCAGGATTAAGATGTTCAATGGCTTTTTGTCATTTATGGTAAGAATTCTGATTGACTTTTAAGGGACATTTACATTTGTTAGATCAAGGGATAGATCACAAAAATTCCAAAACATCTTACTCTGTAAACATTCTATGAACAATATGTTTACCAGGACTGGGATGGTATATTTGCCACAAAGAGTAGAGTTCCTGAAACAAAATTCCCAGTTCTCTTACTATTATAAACAGTGTCAGGAAATATTATATAACAAGTATTATTTTTTTGAAACCATTCCATCGACTGCTTACAGGGTAACTAAACCATTATGTATTTTAAACATTTGGGCCTTTAATCTGTTACTTTTTCTATTTATTTTAACTGCATTAATAAACTTCATTAAGTTTTTCACAAATAAATAATGTCAATATACTCAAAACGCCTTTATACCCCTAAGAAATGCTCCCATTCTTTGCATGCTAAGCACATAACGAATGCTCATACTTGCACAATTGCTAAAGAAAAGCATACTTACCAATATCAATATGAACTGTTTTCCTAATAAAATACATACCCTCATCACTATTGCCCACTTTTAAACATTTTATATTAGAAATCATGGCAAATACAATATTTGGGAACCAACAGAAATATATAAATTATGTATAAGGGCCAAATTGTTAATTTTTTCAAATATTAATCACAATGGTTCTTGGAAATGTCGTTGTTTATAGTGTATGAAAAAGTAATTATTATCAAAAAAAGGTATCAAATACTGGCATGTTAGTTGAGAAATCTGTGATGGCATATCTGTATCATGTATCTATGATAGGATTACATCTGTAAATATACTAAAAATGAACAATAGAACAAGCTGTTTTGCTGTTATATTTCATTTTGAAATAGATATACTGATTCAAAGAGAGCTACTGTATGTATACCATTCATTTCAGAACTTATGTAGCAAATACTGTCAGATGGTTTGGACAACATTAACTTTGAACATTTAGCAACTAGAACCATACAATTCACACTGTACATGACCCGCCAAACTTCCAAAATGGCCACTATCGCTGTACAAACGATGCTTACATATAAATTGTACATTGATACTACATTCAACATTTTAGATTACTGAATCTTCATCATAATAATATAAACATTTTGCGGTTGGGATTGTGGTGCAGTTTCCAAAGAGTTGGAGAGCATTGTCTACATACATTAACACAATTAAAGGGTACATACACTTTTAGTTAATGTGCAAACCATCTGCATTATCTCTTCATACAATTTTATTTTAGCTGTTGGAACAAACTTTCCTTGCCTCTTAAACATACCCTAGTTTGAAATACATCTTTGTTAACAATATCATTGGAAATTATAACACACAAGGATTAAAAAAGATCTTGAAAATAATCCCAAAAGCCCATTTCCAACTGTTGTGTGACAATCAACGCTCTTTGGGTTCCCCATAATCATTGTACATGACTGGCAGATTCTGTTCATCGCAAGCCCTTCGTACATCTTGGCCCAGATCCACCCAGTTGAGACCAAAGGCCTTGGTGTCTGTGTAGCGACAGGACAGGTACTTCAGGGAGACCCTGCGCAGGCCTATCTTGGGCTCCTGGAGGAGACTCCTGCACCAGACACTCATATCATCCAGCTGGGAGAGAATGAGACCAGCTTTCCTGCAAAAAAAACAACATTCCCATCAACAAACTATGCCTGTTTTAGGAAATGGACTTCCGCATACATTTTATGGTCCCTTGCATCTGATACAAATGCTACACTGTAAAGGCATATCTAATAGTCAAGGTTGTAAACAAGCTCATTTTCACTGATGATCGTTTAATAAAACACACTTTGTCTATGTTAACAAAAAAACTTTTAAAGACCCGGATCAGGGCATCGGTGAGCTTCCGGACAGTCTGTGCCGCTACTTGACAGCGTTGAATTCACTAATACATAACGACCCAGATGTTCTCAATTGTATATATGTCTGAGGAAGATGAGGGCCAGTCAATGGCGTCAACGCTTTCATCATCCAGGAAGTACACACTCTGGCCACATGAGACCGGGCATTGTCCTGCACTGGAGGAACCCAGGGCCCACCGCACCAGAGTCTGGTGATGGGTCTGAGGATTTCATCCCGTTACCCAAAAGCAGTTGTTTTGAGTAGTGTATTTTGGTCAGCCACTTATCCTGAAGACAGCTTCATCACAATCTCATCACAGTTATCTAATGGAACCTGCTCATGACCTAAAAAAAGTAAATTATTTATTCCACCTCTTGCCCAGTTTCCACCTTAATGGAAGTGGTGGGTTTAGAGTGCCATGTTATGATGTAGCACAATAACAAAGGAGTACCTGTAAGGTGGGATTTATGTGCGACAAGTTCTAGCCAGAGTTTACCTCAGTCCTGACAGAATCCCAGATTCTGTGATATTTCCATTTTAGACTTTCTTTTTCAGCAAGATCATACATGATATCAAGATCCAGTCAGTTCTTATAAACATATCTTGTAGTTAATAATTTTTTTCACATTTTGTATTAATCAGGTTTTGAATTGTTATGTCCTAATCACCCATATATGGTAAAAATCTCTTTAAGACTATGGGAAGCATACAATGCCAGAGATGTAAAATACATAAAACATCTAAGAAAAGGTTTCAGAGATTGAAAGATGCATAGATGCCATAGTGCAACATGTTGAGTGTAAGTCATCATATTTATTGGGCATGCTACACTGTTGCTCACTGGACCAGTAAAAATTTAAACTTGGCTGAATTGAGGACAACTGTTTTCAGCACTGGGACTAATGCTGTTCTTGAAGTATGCTGTTTCCTGAAAGCTGCCTCGTACAAATGTCATGCTACATAAAGACAAAGTAATTTCCACCACACTCAGCGATATATTTTACGCATCCCATATCATGTGCAAATGAAGGGAGCTGTTGGGCAGTTCTGCTAACATAGTAGTCTTGAGATGATACTTTTATGACGATCTGGTGTCGTTCATTATTTAAATTGTTTTAGGAACACATCAATATATAAAAATAAACTCCTCTTGACTCGAACTTGTTTAGCGATATGTACACAAAGTATCTGAAGCTATTTGCCAGCTCACATGTCCTGGCTGAGAAGCCAGATCAATAAGGTCCTATTGAAAAGTAGTAATGTACTCACCCAAGGGAGGATGTGCACTATGTACTCACCCGAGGGAGGATGTGCACTATGTACTCACCCGAGGGAGGATGTGCACTATGTACTCACCCGAGGGAGGATGTGCACTATGTACTCACCCAAAGGAGGATGTGCACTATGTACTCACCCAAGGGAGGATGTGCACTATGTACTCACCCAAGGGAGGATGTGCACTATGTACTCACCCAAGGGAGGATGTGCACTATGTACTCACCCGAGGGAGGATGTGCACTATGTACTCACCCGAGGGAGGATGTGCACTATGTACTCACCCAAAGGAGGATGTGCACAATGTACTCACCCAAGGGAGGATATTATCTTAGATTATTATTACAAATAAAAAGAATGCTGCTTGAATCCATAATGGCAAAACAATAAAATGTAAACATTATTTAGTATTTTGTTCAACATTCAGAATTTACCCATTGAAAAGAATATGTATATATGTTTTGCCCACATTCTCAAGCAGACAATCATGTTAAAAAATCCGCTCTTTGCATGGTAATGACCGCATGCATGTTTATGCACAGATTTGTGGGTATGCATGTTTTAAAAATGAGGCTCCTAGACAATCAAACTGCAACGTAAATAGTGAGACATTTATGTCCACCCAAAACACTTCAACTTCGTTATCAATGAAGAAATGTTTCTCTCTTTTACTATCATCCATCCCAACCCCTACATTTAAATCATTCCAAGTATACTCCACATAATTCAATATTTCCAGACATACTTTTGTGACTCATCTGATTGACTCATTGTTTAGTTGTTAGACGAGGCACAGGGTGCAATGAGGACAACCTCCATTTTGAGTTTCTAATGTTTCCAGACTTCTATGGAATTTGACCAATAATAAATTACGATTTGGGCTGTCAATGTTAACTTGTTAAATATGTGTAATGAAATGTTAAATGCTGTGAGTTTCTTTTACACTGTTCCCAGCATATCTAGCTCTTAACTGCATGGTTCTTACTGTAATTAAGTGAAAGTGCTTTAGAGACACTTCAAAGGACTGTACACAACACATTCTGTAAAGCAAAAAGCTTGCACCTGTCTTTTGAGTTATTAGTGTATATTATGGTGTTCAACCCTAATAATACAAATATATTATATACATAGAATACTAAATGGTATGATTTAACTACAAAAAGAAACTATTGGAAAAAAGCCAGTCATTAGTTTAAGCAAATAAATATAATAAATCATTGTTGAGTTACATTTTAAACACAGATTTCCTATCCCTTGTATGCTAATCTTATAAAAACGAAAGAGTCTATATCTTCTATATTAATATTAAAACCTAAAACAGGTCAGTACACCAACATGCCTATTTATCACTTTACAATTGGCAGAATTAGTTGTCAAAATTATAAATATATATGCCTTGTAAACAGCCATATTAATACTAATAGTATGATTTATTAGGAACATACTAATTAACAAAGTCATTAAAAATAAAAAATCACCCTTGGTGATAATTTGAAATGTTAACGTACTGCTTTGAGCAACAGTTTTAAAGGAACATTTAATTAAAAAATATTGATTGCAATACCTTGGCTGAAGGAAAGATTCTGATTAGACAATGACACTAGATCAAACAATATTTCAATTTAAAACCACAATGTGTTTCTCCTGTGTATTTCTGTGGGTATGATCAGATTTCATCAATGGAATGTCATCACAGGAATGATATCACAGCAATGTTCTCACAGTTGATTGAGGCTAACTGATTTGGTTTAGGAATTTTTAGGAATTCATACATTTTAAAGGACAATTTGTTATTTATTTGGGTGTGGGGCTGACAACATATCTAACAATATCTCTCAATAAAAAAACACAACACCCTCCCCAACGCAATTACCCTTGACCCTCCACTTAGCATCTTTTCATTTTTTGTAGGGCAATGAATAAAGAGCTGGTTAGCAGAAAATGAAAATATATACTGTATATCAGGGGTCTTCAAATCTTTTCCCAGAGCCTGCTGGTTTTCGGTTCTACCTCATCATTATTGCACCCACCTGGTATCTCAGGTCTAAAAACGTTTTAAATTAAGTTTCTAATTAGGGGGTTGAAATTAAAAAAAAATTAGGAACTGGCTTCGAGGTCCAGATTTGAAGTCCCCTGCTGTATACAAATCACTGCCTTGCCTAATCCGGTTGACGTTCCCAGATGTGCTGTATTCAGTAATTTTTTGTTAAAACATTTAGTAATTCATACTGAGAAAGTGCATACTCCCTAATAACTGAGGGATACGAAAAATCTCAGAGCCTAACAGATAATAAGAGAGTGAATGTCGTTTTGATGGGCTACTCTCCCTTCATCCTATAATGTCTTTTGGTGGCAACTTTACATCTAGATATGCAGTACCCCCCCCCCCACCCCCTCAATTTGGAGTGTAATAGCAAAGGGACTGAATATGCATGAGATATATTATATTCATGAAACGGTATTTGGTACGGGTATTGCAAAAAAGATAACACATTTATTATTAAGTGCATAACAGAACTAAGTGTAGAGAAAGTGAACGGGTCTGAATACATTGGAAAGGCACTGTTTACAACGTGGTGTGCTAGGCTACTATTTGAGAGTGCGTGGTGCCCTTTTTGGAATGTAAGGTCCATGCCATTTTCCTTTTCGTGCCACCAACTTAAATGGCCAGACCACAGAGTACACACATTGCTTTTCCCTGGTAATTTTCTTACTAGTTTTAGCAAACTTACCTGCTTTAACACTGTTGATGATTTTACTTCCCTCTAGCAAGAAATGAGCCAGGTTGTTAACATTTTAACAGAGTTGAACTTTAACTCCTATTTTCTTAGGCCTGGGGCACTTTAAATATAATCAAATTACTGGTCTTTACAGAGAATTAGCTAAAACCTCAAGTTCAAAGCCATCCATGGTTGTTTATAAAAGGACAACTTTTAGCTAGCTTGCCATTGAAAGAGACGTTATTGTTATTACATGTAACTTATTTTATAATTAAATGAGGGTTTTTGGATATAACTCTGAACCATATCAAATTACTAAAGCAGAGTTTTTTTCCACCAGGCCCCTCTATTTTACATTAGGTATATTCCCTGGTATACTCCTTGAAGAATAAAAACAAATCCTCAAAACATAGCAATGAACATGTTAATTCAATGCGTTATATTTTATTACTTTTGTCATATTTGTAATTATGTTGCAAAATAGCTAACTGACAGTCAGAATAAATCACACAAAATGTGTTGGTAAAACAGCAATGGGACTCGAGTGATATTGTATTTGATAAATTTCCAATAAGCTGATAAAAGCATGGAAATAATAAAAACATCCAATGTGGGGCTATAAAAGTAATTTCTTTTCATATTTTGTATTATCTAAGATTGTATTATCTACAGGCCCCTATACCATCTTGATCACTCATGAACATTTTACTATACATATCTTAAATATAATTGCATAAAATGAATGGCCAAGACAAAATGTTCAAGCATTTTCTTGCTAACATCAATTGGTTGAAATTGTTTTGAATGCAAATCAATGTTCCTGCAGTTTACCGAGCTTCCACACATATACTATGTTCTCCATTCAGCCCATTTCAATAGAATTGCACTAGAGTAATACTTTAGTTAAGACTTTTCAGGACCATTTCACTGCATGAGGGACAAACTGTAATGGAGTTCTAGGCATTTTAATTGAATGGGGGAAAGCGGAGGTATGCTTGTAATATATTATAAGACAATCTTAAATCAATCTTAAAACAATCTTATATTTCAAACTCCACTATAAACGATCTGGTTTGATAATTCTTGTGTTGAATAATGTATCCTACAATCTATCACGTTTACATAGAGGAACTATACAACATCCCATGTGGAGATTCTAGTCAAATAGGGCAGAACAACAGCTTAAATACCCATCATTTATCATCAGATCATTTATCTATCATCTGAGAAAACACAAATCTGAGAATATAATGGTTTTTTATCTTAACTATAATGGTACAGTAAATGTCAAACTCCACAGACATATTGAATCTTTTTGAAATAATGATTGTGTTTTTAGTAGAGGCACTGTCATTTATAGAATTATTCTAAATCTATTTATGTTTCTAATATCTTGCCACATTTCAGTGGTTTAAGGAATTTGGATGTTTATTTGCTTAAAACAAAAACCTTGCGGTTTGTTATGCTTTCATTTTTCAAGAAATAATGTTTTGGGCTCCAAATAGCAACGGTTGTCACCATAAATCCTAGCATGTATAGAAGCGGAAAATGGCCTCACATTTCCAAGGTATATTTTGGAGCTCCCCCACTCTGCCAGGGCCTCCCTTTCAAATCTCCTGGACTCTAGTGCTTTCCACTGGTCGGAGGGGAAACAATCAGCTGCATTCCTCAGACAGCCGCGGTCACAAAGACAGGGGACCGGTTCAAAAGAGCACCCATGATGTTATGAAGCCACTGACTGCAGCGGTTACCTTGTCTTAGTGTTACACAAATATGTAAGTAAGTTATGATGCCAGTCGAAGGCTTTATTTTCCAAGAATATGTACATTCATTTTACGAAGGCATACAATTGCATGTGCTGAAATAATGAAATAATACTGCCACAACTCCCTCCCTGACACAACTCCAACGGTCTACGTCGCTGGCATATTTGTTTCCGATCCATGTTGAATGCATCCGGGACTGTTCTGTTACTCACACCCCAATCCATACATGTATAAGTGTTCCATCTGTTTCCCCGCGTCTTTGCACTGTGTATTGCGAATGGGCTGTCGCGTGTGTTTGAGAGACAACCTGTTGTGTTTTAACTTCAGACCAGCCATGTAGCTGTAGCTCTGTATCCGGGAAGGGCCCCGTTATCTCATCTTTTTTTGTGTATGCAGCATTGTAGCGGCACTTTTCTTTATAGGGGGTGAACTCTCCTCTGGAGTGCATTGGGTTGTTGGAAATAAAACTTGCGGTTTTCATCACCATCCCGCGCTTGACTCCTATTCCTGATACTCATCGTGACAAATACAATTTTGTCCACGTACTCGCATCTACACTAACCTAATAATGTGTTAGCCAACAACCAACTATGGACTACATCTGTGGGTATAACAGTTTACTCAACCAAGAAGGGCGCTAACGTAGAAGTAATCGTGATAGAATCCATATTTGTTGAATATCCCTCTATCTTGAGGACCGCCTATAATGGTAGGCTCTTTTAAAGCAAAACCTAAACCACCAAAACACGAGGTCGGCTTATCATGTCATCAAGAGAAATCTAACAATACTTAGCATCCAGGGAAATTGCCTGATTAGTATGACTCATAAAAATAACTCAGTCATTGGGCTGTACAGGCAAGAAGACAAAAAGGGAGTGAAATGCTCAAGATAGGAGTTTCTCCAACCAAGCCAACATCTAACCTTTCTAAGTCAACAACTAGCCCTCAAGCTTGTGCTGATGGGTAGTCCTGTACCGATGACAAGATCGGGACATGAGGAGAAGTGTCAGACCCGGGAGACTTTGTAAGTTTATGTTTGGCCTGAAAATCACGCGATGTTGCAGGAAAAAGCAACAAAAATGTTCTCTGACAGGGGCCGACCTAACTCGCTGGTGATACGATATGTACAAATGCCGGGAGTGGAATATTTCTCCTGCTTCAACAGTTTATTTTCAAATGTTTACTCTGCTGAAAAAAGTTTACGTTCAGTAAGGGGCCGATTGGGTGACTACTATCTGTATTTTGACGACCTAATTAAAATTGCATTTAAATAGTCCACATTGTTTGTGAAAGGGAAACCCCAGTGAATTGGCCGATTGTATAACAGAGAAAGTAATATCTGGAGACAAGCCCCGTTACAGGCAATGTTGTCTGCTGTGTGGAAACCTTTCAGAAATGCTGCAGAGGCTAGGGGTATGGAACAAGAGAACCAGTACAGCTCAAAAACGTGATGTTTTTTACAGGTCCACACAACCTTTAACTACCCTCAATATTATCTGGCTAGTTAAAAGTACACTGCATCAATAATCAATATGACAACATCAAAATAAATACAAAAGGCTTGCAACTATGTTTTCAAGCCTTCAATAAAGCACTTTCGACTAAATCTTTATCTGCTCCTATAGAACATGCATTTATTGGATGCTCCGATGGAAACCTGCCCTAAAACAAACATGCAAACCAGTACAGTGAAACAAGTGCAGTCCATGAACCATAAACATTTATAAATTAGATACCTGCAATCTTATTGGCTTAAAATATCTTGCATCCTCATTAAAGTAGTAGAATCATCAAATTAAAATCATACACCACTCTAAACATTTAACCACTGATCACAAGTCAATTCCGTAATCAGTTGTAACCACAAACCTCTAAGAAGAGTTTATAGGCTACTTTGTTATAGGCTAAGTTATTTTTCCAGGAACACCTTACCCAAGCCTTATATAAAAAAATGTATTTGGGTTTAGAATCAATTTCTGCATCAGCCTAAAAAGTTGTACCTAAAGAAACTTTTGACCAAATTTTCTTATGAATTTGATAAAAACAACTCCATCAGAACAGTTCGTCCACAGAAATATGAATTTAAACACTATGATCTCTATGCCTTCATAGATCATTGCTGTAAATCATGATGCACTCTCTTAGAAATAGAGGTAAAACTGCTCCATTCATCCACCAAACAACTTTAATTCTACATTCCAGCTTGGTTTTATTGAATTATATCAGGGGTATCTAACCCTGCTACTGGAGAGCTCATATTCGGCTTGTTTTCACTCTGGATAAAAATTAGACCCCAATTAATTTACACTGGTCACTTTCAATTGCATCAAGCTGACATTAATTCACAATCACTTATGTTTCCTAGCTGGACATACAGGAATCATTAAAGTTTAATTGACTGGTTTTATCCTGTATTAATTATGTGTTCCCTAATTGTTTAGCAGTATACACACACATAGACATGCATATATATATATACACATACAGTGGGTGAAATAAGTATTGAACACGTCACCATTTTTCTCAGTAAATATATTTCCAAAGAAATAAACCAAAACAAATAAGTCGAGAAATTAAGTTGTGTAATAATGTGAAATGACACAGGGAAAAAGTACTGAACAAATGAAGAAAGGGAAGTGCAAAAAGCCATGGAAAGCCAAGACAACAGCTTAAATCTATGAGTAATTAAAAAGCAATCCAGCCCCTAGTCAGTGCAAATTAATATCAGCTGGTTCAGTCCCAACTGATGGCCTACAAAAAGGTTTCATTGCCAAGGTGCCCCACAAGACACACCTCATGATGGGTAAAAGCAAAGAGCTATTTCAACTTTACAACCTAATTGTTGCAAAACATAACGATGGCATTGGTTACAGGTGCATTTTTAAGCTTCTGAATGTTCCAGGGAACACTGTTGGGGTCATAATATGACATTTGCCTCAACCAGGTGCTCCTCGCAAGATTTCTGACAGAGGAGTGAAAAGAATAATCATAAGAGTTGTCCAAGAGCTAAGGACTACTTGTGGAGAGCTTAAAAAAGACTTGGAATTAGCAGGTACTGTTGTCTCAAAGAAAACAGTAAGGAACGCCATGGCCTGTATGCACGCTCACCACGCAAGACTCTATCACTGAGAAAAAAGCATGTTGAAGCTCGTTTAAAGTTTGCTGCACAACATTTGGAAAAGCCAGTAAAATACTGGGAGAATAAAGTGTGGTCAGATGAGAGCAAAATGTAACTGTTTGGATGCCATAATACAAGTGACTTGTTCATTTAACATTATTACACATAACATAATGTCTGAACTTATTTGTTTTGGTTTCTTTGTATGTATGGATTACTTGAGTTGTTACCAACATCTGGTGAAAATGTAATGTCAAAAGAACCTTTGGAAATATATTTACTGAGAAAAATGGTGACGTGTTTAATACTTATTTCACCCGTAGTATGTCTGTGTGTATATATATATGCTACATAATATAGTTATGAGTTATTGCTAGGTAAAACAACAGCTGACCAATGGACCCACTCACTGAAGTGAACCATTAAGCTCGTGCCCTACCTCCACAGCCAATTGAACAAAACCAGGAACTTATCAAGGCCTGCCAAGGGCTATTCCTTGAGCAACAGAGCAGTAAATGAGGCAGGAACTAATGCATTAGGGGGCTGAGAAATTAACCAAAACAACAACACATTTGCAAAAGTGATCACATACAGCACATTTCATTAGATTTATTACTGTAACTAATTTTAGTAAAATATTATTTATTATAGTAGTATTGTGACATGAATCAGAATTTTATACAAAACAACGGATTTGCTAGAGACTGCAATCGCAGTGGCCAAGGTTGTGACGGGAACACATCGCAAAACCACTGCACCTGATATTGCGGCCTAAATAAATGCTTCACAGAGTTTAATATCAACATCTGAATATCAAGTGTTTAGACATTGTAAACCAGGACGGTTGGTTGAATTACAGCAATGCAGAAAACACTCCTGCATAGTACCTTCAAAACACCAGCCTAAACATCAAAAGGGAAATCTCAGTCCTTTTTGCAGAGTTCTTCCTCTGTCCAGTGTCCTGTGTGTACTTTTGCCCATCTTAATCTTTTTATTGGTTTTCTTCTTTGCAACTCTGGTTAGAAAGCCAGCATCGCAGAGTCACCTGCTCACTGTTGCAGTTGAGACTGGTATTAAGATGGTTAAATTATTTTGTAAATTCACCGCTTGTTGTCTCATTTAAAAACAGAAACTTTTTCTAATTTTAGCAACCAGGAAATGAGGTTCAGCATGCTCTGTTCTGCAATTGATCGTTTGAGACTGATGGAGCAGTCAATGCAGGGTCTGTGACCAATCAAAATTCTGCATTTCAACATGCACCAATGCATGCACCCAAAATATTCTGTGATGAATACATTGTTGTAGATATATTACAGTCAGTTCTGACATTAACTTGCAACAATTGTACATCTTGCTCCTTTAATGAGCCAAGTCCAAGATGGTTATATTGTTATAATATCGGATGGATCTGTAGACTGTACTACAAAGGGTTCAAGAGACCACAGTCAGCCAATAGTAAATAGAATTGTGCTTTTGGGTAAGTTGTTTATTTTTTTAGGCAATTATGGTAGAAGCGTTGCAGATGGGGAGGTTGAAGTCCCTAGTGACACATCACGGTAGAATGAAAAGATGTTATGCAAGAGAAATGGGAGAAGGGTGGTTTGCTGGGAAAGAGTGTTTTATCTGTGGATTCTTCTTTCTCTGTTGGAAAGCATATCAGGATGAATGGATGGAAAGCCCACTTTTTTGTCCAAAATTCAGCACAGAAAACAATGTCAAAGTAACTGGTCAAACTGCACCAGTAAAAATCAAGAGGGGTGTAATTTGCAGTTTAAATATTGTTGTCCTCTGTGTGTTTCTTCATTCAGAGAACAGGAGGGTAAGGTATGGTTTAAAAAAGTGTCAATAATAGCTACATTCTGGAGGCAGGGGGCTTAATAATAACAAACCAACTAATAAATAAAAGTGGAAAATACATTTAGATAAGATTTCATTTAACTCAGTATGGAATAACAAGTCAATCCAAGAATTCTGCAAAAACGCCTGCAGGAAGGCAGCCCATGGGAGAATGGAGGAATTCCAATAAAGACAACTAAGAAACTAAATCACAAAATCAGGACAGAAGGCCATTACACTGGACAAAACACAGGAACACAAGTGAAGGACACAACAACAAACGGGTGCCTGTGCTCTAAATATGAGGAGTTGGATGAAGCCATCCGCATCGAGACGTGACATTTTTTTTCATCATAACCCTGCTCATGATTCCATTCAGTGCAATGAAAAAGCCTAACAGTGTAAGATTATATTTTATACAGTATTGTCAAGTATGAGTGTCCAGTATAATGGGTAGTTTTTGCATTGTGTATTCAAGAATAACAACATGTGCCATGGTGGGGATGCAGGCCTGGGTCCCAAACCAACAACTCCAAGTTTTTTTGTTCAACATCCTCAATGGCATTGCTAGGGGAGCTGAAAAAACTGAACAGTTGCATTCTGACCATTGATCCGTTCATTTTCTGATGCTTTCGGGAACGTGTTCTTTCATTTCAAATAGGTTTTATTGTGGAAAGTTAACTGAGCCGATGCATTAATGGATTGTACACAGATACTGGATAATTAATGTATTGATGCCATTGACTGGCCCTCGTGTTTCCCAGGCCTGAATCCAACTGAGAACCTCTGGGACTTTATGTATCAGTGCATCCAGCACCAACCAGGAGCTCCCTGATGCCCTGATCCAGGTCTGGGAAGAGATTCCACAAAATACCACCCATCGTCTCATCAGGAGCATGCCCAGACATTGTCTGGAGTTCATACATGCACATGTTTGAATCCAGTCCTTAATCGGTTGGTGATTTTGGTTTCTATTGACCATTTTTCCTGTACATAATTCTGTTCAACAAATTATACAAGATACAGCAAATATTTTTATAAATTTACTTCATTGGGACCAGATGTGTGATTTGAGTGCTCCCAACATTTTTGGGCTGTGTATATAGAACCAGCATTGTATTTTAGGCAGTCAGGTGCATGGATAACTAGCGCCACAACCTTTATTCAATTCTGCCAGTAAATTCGATTTTTATTCTCATTTTGCATCTTAATACCACACACACCTCCTTGCAATTTGATGTGCTGATATCAATAATATGACTTTTTTAGATTTAGATATTGTCCAGTAGAAAACAACATATCTTTTGAATAACTGATTAAGTCTGCAACATACAGAACATGCAAGACCCCATACAAGAAGATCCATGATTCTACACACACCTGCTGCCTGTCTTCCAATGTCAAATACATTGTGCGAAATACATCATGTTATTGATGTCATGAATATGTTGAGTGTTGAAGCATCAGGGTTCATTATGTACGAAACCTCATGGACTAGATTGGTTCACCATATTGCAAACTATTTTTCAATGCGTCTGAACGGAGGGATGTAATTGTGGGGGAAAAAAACTGTTTGCAGTTTAGTTAGAGGTAAAACAACCCATTCGTGTTAATGACGCCATTGATATAAGTTAGCTAACTTTAGGTTTGCTTCAACTGAATTAAAGATGCAGTCTGGGATTTATGTGAATAATTTCTTTAACCTCCCATTTTAAGCTGAATGTGAAATATTTTGTTTAGTTTTTTTAGTTTGGATCAACCGTCCCACTTTCGCAATGAATGGTCCATAATCCCAGGATGCACTTTATTTAGTCCCTCCTACAGGCTTTACTGTATCAAGTCTGTGATTTATTGCAATTGCAAATGGACAATGATACTAGTGGTTTCACCTTTGATTTCAGTAATTCATGATCGGGTTTGTGTTCTGAGTGCAAAAGAAATCCCAGACAATATTTTGGTACATCCTGGGGTTGGGACAGCTGCACCACCTCTTTCTATTTGATGTCTAAAATTAGCTTTTTACCTCACAAAACTGTTAATTCTTTCTACCTCATCCACACCTCTTACATATTTTTGAAGACGATTGCAACAGTACTCAACGCCACACACTGCGTTTAAAATACCCATCATTAAGCATTACCAGTCCTATTATATCTTCTAAAGCAAGTGTGTAGTCCAGTTGCAATAACAACAATTTCCCTATGAAAGGGTTCGTCTCCCAAAGCCTTATCGGGTTCACCACAAACGCAACATACATGTGGATGGGGTTTTATTTGGCGATTTTCTTTGTTGTGAGCACCCGTATAAGCCTTTCCCAAACAACTCATTTGATTCGGTGAAGATTTCTTGTTTTGCTGAGAGTTCGGGGGGACGGAGCGAGGAGGCACAACGTGACCATAACAAGTACAGACGGGATAGATACCTGGGCCCCAGCTCGTCCTCGCATCTCCAGGTGAACTCTCCAAAGCTCTCGTAGCGCTGGTTGTAGTGGTAAAGCACGCGGTGAAGGGTGGGGGAGCCCAGGTCCATCAGAGCGTTGTAGGCCGTCTGCTGCTCCTTGCCACTCGTGTAACCATTGAACAGGTTGTAAATCTTGTCCGCGATCTCTGCAACAACAAGGACCCGATCTCAGTACTAAATGAGGAGGAATAAATGGCACCTGTGTGTGCATTTCTACTTTTTAAGAAGAGTAATATATATACACATAAGGAGAGAGCAATTGTCTATGGCCACCACCTTTTGGGGGGTTGTCTTGCTGTTGCCTCTCTCTAGTGCACCTGTTCGTCACTTTCATTTGCACTAAAACCGTTGATTCACAATCACTTATGGATCCTAACTGGACATATAAATATGTTCCCATACTTTTTTGAGCAGAGTATATTAGTCTGAACACCAAGATACAACTCCAAGAACTGCCCATCCACGCATGAGAACAGCCCACCTTGGGCTTTGACGTCATCCACAGCAGGGCAGGGAGTTTTGATGGTAACCTCACTAGGACTGGAGCGTCGGCCTGTGTTGTCCACGGCCCAGAGCCTAAACCTGCAGAGAAATGAACGGTGTGAACCCACACCCAAGGTTATTCACAATACATGAGTTGCATATGACATTTGACTTTGTTTAGTAACTACAAATCAAAGGTCTCTAGTTGGGGCACCCTTGCTCTTGTGCAACTCAAATCTGTGATTTCATACATTCTTTTACCTATAGTGTTTACATTTGGAAAAAGCTTGTATTCACAGAGAGGAAGAGAATCAATAAAATGTCACTAAGTAACACACAGCATTGCAGTAAGGAGAGAAAAACCTTGTGACCTTGTAGCTCTAGCCCTACTTAGCTTTTTCTGACAATAGAAAAACTGTACCTGGTCCCGGTGATGACTGCTGCTAGAGTCGTAACCATAGCATAGCACATCACTCCAGTTCTTAAATCTTTGCACTGGCTTCCAGTCGGTTACAGAATAGATTTTAATTTGGTGCTTTTAGTCTATAAAACATTGAATGGTTTAGGCCCTGAATACATTTCTGAAATGTTTACATATTATAAATCAAGCAAGATTTAGATCAATGGACCCAATGGTCAGCTAGTAGAGCACAAACTAAATATTAGGAATCTGCATATAGCAGATACGCTGCATAAAGCTGAAATAAACTACTAGGAAATCTTAGACATGCTCCAAACGTATACATGTTTAAATCCAGGTCAAAAACCAACTGACTTCTTAAACGTGCACTCCACTATATTATTATACCTTATGTATGTTTTTACTCTATTTTGTTTTTATTATTTTTTAATATATATTTTTTTTGTGAAGCACATTGAATTGCTTCTATGTATGCATTTTGTGATGTCAATATTTCAGACATGTTGTTATAATGACATACACACATTTGTGGGAAGAATTGTGTAACTATTTAAAAAATCTATTTGTAAGAGACATATGTATGCTCCGTATACTGTTTCCATTGTGTGAAGACTAGTGTGCTGCATTTGTTTGGAAAATATTATTCACTGTTCAAATAGCATAATTAATAATTCTGGTACTAATGGCTATTTATCAAAAGACAATATGAAACTGAATTTGAAGTTAAACATGTGTTGTTATTCTGCTTTATTCTAAAATGCCAAACATTGGTAAAAGACTGTCTTTAAAAGTCTGTACACCCTGAACATATTTTGGTTGCCTTGAAAGTAAAGAAACTTAAAGTATAGGCACAAATAGCTTGCAACTCAGTTGAGTTTACTGTCACAGAAAGTATTTGCATTGATCAACAATCTCCACTGACTTACCACCATGGTCTACGTTGCTGGCAAAGAGCTTTTCTGGAAATCAGTAGGCATGGTGGTCACACCATTCAACAAACTCCTTCACCACTGAGCCATGGCTCACTTCCTTAGCCTGTAAACGACTCATGAGAACTGAGTCATCTGCAAACGTAATGATATGTTTTGGGTTGTGGTTGCTCTGGAAATCATTAGTGTACAAACAACCAGAGGGAATGGACACATCCTTTTGGTGAGCCAGTGAGGTAACATGTTGTGCCAGATAGTAAATGACTCACTCTCACTCGTATTGTTCTATTGGTTAAACAGTCAGTCAGACAGCCAAGTACATTAAAGTCACAATTTGAGTTTCCGAAATGCTTTGTGCCTTTGGAGGTAATTTACGTATTTATTTTACTGTTTGGTTTGAATTCATGATTTCTAGGGTTGTACCATTTACTTTTAATCACTTAAACTTAATTGGTTTTACATGGAAGTTGTACAATTCTGGAAAATAGAATAAAAAAATGTCAGTGTTTGCGGCAAAATATCTTGCTGTTTAGACCTATTCATTGTCTCTGTATCTTCACCAGAGGCCCTGTCCCGTCTAATAGGAAGCAGCCCCCTAGCATGATGCTGATGCTGCCATGCCTGACAGTAGATTCTGTCATGTAGATTCAGAAATATTATTGTTTTAGGAAAAAAACATGCCCATTTAGAATTTGATACCTCTAACACATTTAAAAGAAATATTTATTACTATGTTAAATTACCTATTTTAACAATACTCTGTAAGCATTTGGGAACTGAGGAGACAATTGCTGTAGTTTTTAAAATGAAATGTTTTCCCATTCTTGATTGATTCAGGATTTCGTGTTGTCCATCGTGGTATTTTCCATTTCATAATGCACCAAATGTTTTCAATGGGTGACAGGTCAGGACTGCAGGCAGGCCAGTTTAACACCCTGCCTCTTTTACTACAGAGTCATACTGTTGTAATACGTACAGAATGTGGTCTGGCATTGTCTTGCTGAAATAATCAAGGCCTTCCTTAAGAAAGACGTGGCCTGGATGGCAGCATATGTTGCTTCAAAACATATATATATACAGCCGTGGCCAAAGGTTTTGAGAATGACAAGTATCAGTTTACACCAAGTTTGCTGCTACAGTGTTTTTAGATCTTTTCGTCAGATATTACTATGGTATACTGAAGTCTAGTATTGAAAAGGCTAGTATTGAAAATTAAGTAACTGCAAAGAATGAATATTTGAAGTGTTGAACCTTCCTCTTCAAGACCTCTGCAATTCTCCCTGACATGCTGTCAATTAACTTCTGGGTCAGATCCTGACTGATGGCAGCCAATTCTTGCATAATCAATGCTTGGATTTTGAAAGAATTTGTGGGGTTTTGTTTGTGCACCAAAAGTTCTTGATGATTCGATAAATTGTTCGATTTATGTGCAGTCTTAATAGCAGCAATATCCTTGCCCGTGAAGCCCTTTTTGTGCAATGCAATGATGACTGCATGTGTTTCCTAGAAGGTTACCATGGGAAACAGAGGAAGAACAACTATTTCAAGCCCCACCCTCCTTTTAAAGCTTCCAGTCTGTTATTCTAACTCAATCAGCATGACAGTGATCTTCAGCCTTGTCCTTGTCAACACATTCACCTGTGTTAACCAGAGGATCACTGACATGATGTCAGCTGGTCCTTTCGTGGCAGGGCTGAAAGGCAGTGGAAATGTTTTTTGGGGGATTACGTTTATTTTCTTGGCAAAGAGGGACTTTGCAATGAATTGCAATTCATCTGATCCCTCTTCATGACATTCTAGGGTATATTAAAATTGTCATCATAGAAACGGAGGCAGCAGGCTTTATGAAAATGAATATTTGTGTCATTCTCAAAACGTTTGTGCATGGCTGGATAGTTCAGCATCAATGGTGTCTTCACAGATGGGCAGGTCACCGTGCACTACTAATGCACTGCCCATACCATCACGGATGAATCGTCAGACCACAGGACTGTTTTCCACCTGGCCTCTATCCATCTAAAATGAGTTAGGGCCAAGAGAAAGCTCTGGTGTTTCTGGATGTTGTTTATGTATGGTTTCTTTTTTTGCATGTTCAAGTTTGAACTTGCATTTGTGAATGCTGCAACGTATTGTGTTGATAGACAATGTGTTACTGAGCCCACGCAGTGATGTCAACTACAGAATCGTGTCTGTTTTAATGTATTGCAATCTGAGGGCCTGAAGAACACGGCCATCTAATATCTAATTGTTTTTTGCGCTTGTCCCTTAATTACTCCAGATTCTCTTTTAATGATTTTGTGTACTGTAGATGAGATCCCTAATCGAATGTGATATGTTATTCTTGAATTGTGGCACTTTGTCTGCACAGTCATTCCAGAGTGGTAAACTCCCCATCCTCACTTCTAACAGGCCCCTCCTGTCAGGATCTTTTAATACCCAATCATACTACTGACCTGTTGCCAACTGACCTATTTCGTTATGTGCTTTTTTAGCATTACACAACTTTATCAGTCTTTTAGAGTCTTTGTACCAGCTTTTTTATGTGTTGCAGGCTTCAAATTAAAATTGAGCATGTATTTTCAAAAAGACAATAACATTCTCAGGTTCAACATTTGATCAATTTGTCTTAGTTCTATTTTCTTTACATTTTACACAGTGTCCCAAGTTTTTGGGAAACAGGGTTGTTTTTAATGCAATTCAAAATCACTTAAATAGATGTTAGGTGATAGCATATTATTTTTGTACATTATTTGGATTAAGTCTGACATGATGTCTTAAAAGCTGCATCTCTAATGCGGGTGTGTATTTTTTATATAAAAAAGTACATTGTAGTATATTAATATGGACTTATTAAATAATACATTTTGCATTGGTATGTAATGCATTGAAACCTATCATGATGTTAATACATGTCCTTATTTACAGAACAAATAGTGCCAAATATGCCCTGTTTCCTCTGTTCCATTACAGAGTATCACTTTCTTTATCACCACATTTGGTCACATACTATTAGGGCTTAGAATGAGGGTTAAGGTTATGCTAAAGTTTGAGGTTAGGGTAAGTACATAGATAGTAGGGTAGTACATAGTAGGTTAGTACATAGATAGTTCAAATATGAGTTGTAGTCAGTAGATATCTGTAGAGCATCTACTGAAAACGTTTTGGGACTCTCAACATGAAGTGTTGCTGACCCATCTGCTTTTAATCTGTGTCTGTGCAAGTGATTCTTTTGCAAGTGGTAATAAACATTTCAATTGTGTTTGGCAATCATCCTTTGTAAACATTGTAAACATGCCTTCAAACAGAGGCACTGGGGGGAAAGTTCCTTATACTAAACCAGCACTTCTGAAGACTTATACCAGTTGGTGGAATATGTTTTCAGACTGAACCACATTTACTGGAGGCAGAACCACATTTACTTGAATTATATCACCACCTACTGGAAGACATGAACAACTACCAACTGTGTCGGCATCAATGAAATGCATGTACTTTCTACTCAAAATAACCCTTATGTATCCATGACACATACAAAAGACAGTAAATGCTCACTTTGAAAAATATTCACAATATAATTTATAATTGTTCAATTTTTGGAACGTACAGTGCCCTTTCGCTATTTTAAATTCAGCTGAACCTGTGTGAACCTGAGAAAGATGACGCGATACAATTGAAATGTAATCAATTTCCGAATTAGTAATCAAGCTCTCTGGTTACCATACATCACACATATAAAGATGTAATGATAAATGGAAACATCTTCAAAGAAACTGAAGTCACTATTAACAACTGAGGCCGCCAACAAGAATCCTGACTAGAAGCGAAATGATGTAAAGATACCGCACACATGTTTTGGGTTGGACCATTCCAATATATCAGAATGACTCAAACAGACAGCATGCTCAAGGTGAGGTTCCCCCCCCCCATCCGTCCTCTGTGTAATCTTCTCTGTGTAGCTGCCCCATCTAAGGAGCGTGCGTAAGGTAAGTGGCTGCATGTGTAGAGGAAAGCATGCTGTCGGCTGAAGGAGGGAATCCAGTGTGAGTGCCAGAGGAATAAGGGGGTGATGTAGTGGGGAGGTGTGTGCGTGTGCCGGAGACATATACGCGTTTTAAAGTCTGGCCCGGTTCAGAGCAACGGGTGAACCTTAACACACAGTCAAGCGTTCCGTGTGGTCATTAAAAACACACTGTCAACCAGGGAGCATTGACCTCACGTAGGACATCCTGCGCGTTGTGTTTACATCATTACGATATCATGTTGCATCACCTTGACCACCAGGGAAATAGAGACCGTAGTGCCCGGTAGCACAGAATCGGAATAATCATAAGCCTCTTTCAGTACACCTGGCAATTACCTTACTTAACACTTCCAGGAAAAGTGAGTTTAATCTTTCTAACAGCAAAGAGAAAAAAAGATAGAAAAAAGATATTCAGATAAAAAACAGACACAAGGGAATCGTTTTAGAATTTGCAATTACGCAAAATTTTAATATTCATTATCACACTCTTCCAGGGTGAATGTTGAATCTTGTGTTAAAAAAACAACATTAAACTTATATTAAATAAATTCCAAGGTGCACATTTTGTTGGGGACAATATCTTTTTCTATCTTTTTTGTCTACACACCTAATATCTAATATTGTGACACTTCTTTCTGCTGTTAGCATCAAGCACTCATTTGACGCACTTTCAAGCTATTCCAAAGCATGAGCTACTTCCCCAGCTGTCTAAACCATATTTAAAACACACCAATTTGAACCTTCACTTGCCTTAAAGAAGTACATACAAATGACTGCGGAGTGATTCCAGACTCTCCCTTGCACCAACTGGATGTTGTTACTTTCATGTACTGTAGACTGCACTTCAACAGGATTATAGTTCATGGCAACTTAAATTTAACTTTTACCCACAGAAACCTAAAGTTTGCTATTATCCATCAACCAGTATAATACAATCTGTATATTGTGAAATGTATTAAATTAAACTTTTTCTGTAGTACTTTTCTACGATATTTTACATACAGTGGGGAGAACACGTATTTGATACACTACCAATTTTGCAGGTTTTCCTATTTACAAAGCATGTAGAAGTCTGTAATTTTTATCATTGGGACACTTCAACTGTGAGAGACAGTTGAAGTATTATCTGTATTAACTGCACCTGTAGAAAAGACACCTGTCCATACACTCAATCAAACAGTCTCCAACCTCTCCACAATGGCCAAGACCAGAGAGCTGTGTTAGGACATCAGGGATAAAATTGTAGACCTGCACAAGGCTGGGATGGGCTACAGGACAATAGGCAAGCAGCTTGGTGAGAAGGCAACAACTGTTGGTGCAATTATTAGAAAATGGAAGAAGTTCAAGATGACGGTCAATCCCCCTCTGTCTGGGGCTCCATGCAAGATCTCAGCTCATGGGGCATCAATGATCATGAGGAAGGTGAGGGATCAGCCCAGAACTACACGGCAGGACCTGGTCAATGACCTGAAGAGAGCTGGGACCACAGTCTTAAAGAAAACCATTAGTAACACACTACGTTGTCATGGATTAAAATCCTGCAGCGCACGCAAGGTCCCCCTACTCAAGCCAGCGCATGACCAGGCCCGTCTGAAGTTTGCCAATGACCATCTGGATGATCCAGAGGAGGAATGGGAGAAGGTCATGTGGTCTGATGAGAGTCTGTGGTCTGTTTGGAGGAAGAACAACCCCAAACACCACAACACCATCCCAACCGTGAAGCATGGATGGGGATGCTTTTCTGCAAAGGGGACAGGACGACTGCACCGCATTGAGGGGAGGATGGGTGGGGCCATGTATCGCAAGATCTTGGCCAACAACCTCCTTCCCTCAGTAAGAGCATTGAAGATGGGTCGTGGCTGGGTTTTCCAGCATGACAACAACCTGAAACACACAGCCAGGGCAACTAAGGAGTGGCTCCGTAAGAAGCATCTCAAGGTCCTGGAGTGGCCTAGCCAGTCTCCAGACCTGAACCCAATAGAAAATCTTTGGAGGGAGCTGAAAGTCTGTATTTCCAAGCGACAGCCCTGAAATCTGAAGGATCTGGAGAAGGTCTGCAGCAGGGCCAAAATCCCTGCTGCAGTGTGTGCAAACCTGGTCAAGAACTACAGGAAATGTATGGTATCTGTAATTGCAAACAAAGGTCTCTGTACTAAATATTAGGTTCTGCTTTTCTGATGTATCAAATACTTATGTCATGCAATAAAATGCAAATAAATCATACAATGTGATTTTCTGGATTTTTGTTTTATATTCCGTCTCCCACAGTTGAAGTGTACCTATGATAAAAATGACCTCTACATGCTTTGTAAGTAGGAAAACCTGCAAAATCAGCAGTGTATCAAATACTTGTTCTGCCCACTGTATACTGCTTACTCAATATCACCATAACAAAACTCACTACAAACAACATTCACAAGCCATGTCTATTTTGAAGTGTCTGACATGTCTGACTAGTAATAACGACAGATTGCATTTTCCATTTCATACAGACCCGAACATACATGGATAATGTTAAAGTAACTTACATGTAAGTGGTGTCTGGCTCCAGGCAACGTATGATCATGCTGACGGAAGAGGTCAGGAGGTCAGGGATATCCCCAAGCATCACGCAGGGAGACTTGGCCCCAGAGAGGATGTCATCCACAAAGCTCAACATTGTCTCTGTATGGGAGGAAAACCCAATCAGCAAATAGTCAGTTACGTGAAGTGTTGACAAAAGAGGATATGCCCATCCACAAACAGAACAAAATATGTTTCATAGCAACAAAGGAGACAAGCATTATTTGTGAAGCCTCCCTAGTTTGGATGAAATTTCAAATAACCAAAGAGAATTTGAATCTTCTGCTTTAACCCCTGCTCATCAATTTATTGTTTTAAGACAAATATTAAGATCTAAAGTGTTTATATTTTTAGTTTCAGGAATGTTAGGTACATGTACACACATGTTCAGGGAAATGATGTCCTTGCAGAAACTTAAATGAAATACATTTGTCTTTCTGGTTATATTTTCACATACATTTGTTTCCAAATAAAACATAATAAATAAGGATTGTGTGCATGACTGTGTGCTGGATTTATTTATCAGTATCGTTACAATACAAGTCTGTTTCATCAACACAGAGTGTTGTTTTTAGACTTAGACCATTTGCTAGGAGAAACACTATCCCCATCGGAAAAAAAGAAAAATTAATATAATAGAGTACACATGATGTGACTACACTAGGCCTCGGTTCTCTGTAATGGAAGGTCATAATGTTGTAGATTGGGATTAAAAATGTCACCAAAGTTAATTAAAAGAAACTCATCTGAGTTCTGAGCATTACTGCAACTGTAACGTGTGGCGATGAACTGGACCAAGGTGCAGGAGTGGCAAAACAGAAAGTCGATTTATTCAGACCGCTGTGCTCAAAAAATGAAATATGCCTACAAGGCTATGGCGAACCACTGCTCCTAACAACACGTAACATGTAACAATCACGGACACAGAGACTAGACACACAAGGGCTTATATACCGTGGTAACAGTTGGCACCTGTTAGGAATCAGGAAGGGGTGCGTTCACAGGACATGGGGGAAACAGGACAAAACACACACGATGGCGACTAGAAGGCCGGCGACGTCGAACGCCGGATCGCCACGCAATCAGAGGAGGGCCCGTCCTGGGACGGCAACGTGACAGCAACAATGTTAAAAAATTGCTCAAATTATTCACAGAGATCTTACTGTATATTGCCCATATTGTCTTTATATAACTGACTGTGCAACAATATTTGACTACAAGAAACAGTCTAATTTATCTTCCAATAAATGCAATGTCTGATTGAATGTTTTATTATTTGCCAAACAACTAGTAAAGGAAGTAATTTCTGGAAGGTGGAAATACATTCAGAAATTGTGCTTACATATTAGTGTTGCTACTTTGCACAAAGACACAGAATAAAGGTGAAATGTTTTGCGTATATTATGGGATATTGTTTAAATGTGCCCTTCATAATGACAGTCTGTTGAACTATAATTCTATTTATAAAATATACTTTGTGATAAAGAACCACTCTCATCTGGCCTAGGGTGGTCTAGCACGCACACACCTGCAATCAGATCTTCTTTTTCAGCAATTTTTTTCCTGACTGCAATAAAATGCGGTCAAAAATAGTACAAAAATAAGTAGGAAAGCAGCAAATAATACACGTGTCCTATATAACCTTTAAAACTTTAGGGTTTCAGAAAAATGCACTAAGTGAATATTGACATACTATATGTTCGCTGCGATTCGTTCATTGTGGTACAGCCTTCCTGCCTTTCGGATAAGACAGTGAAAATATATCAATATGGAGTTTTCAAAGTAAAACTTCAGTCTTGACATGTATTTTCCTATATGACTTGGATTGCTCACTGCGGCTATCAAAAGTGATCAATAACTTTGCGTCAGGCTATTCATGATACCACTTAATCACTGCTAAGCAATGCCCAGGCCTAGGAAATATCCAAAAGGCTTTTTACATGCACCGTCTCCTAATAAATCTAACTTTCTGCCCCAAAAATCGCTGGGCCAAAAAACACCCACAATCCTTTATTGATCATAGTCCAGAAGCAGAGCTTAATCATATTTCTTGTTATAAAATACTTGGAATAAGAACTGCAACCCAACGATTGTGGTGTAAACAAAATGTTTCCCTGACATTCTTTACAACAGAAGGCTGTTGCAGGTTTTTTTTCCATTTCCAAGTTCACCCAGGATCATTGGCTGCATATTATCCTCAATTGATTTGGGATTAAAACACCCATCATCGTTGCCATTTCCAACCATCCCATTTCATTACGTTAACTATACTGGGACTTAAGATAACGTATCTTCTGTGATCCACATGGAAAACCCTGTTGTAATTGGGGGCCCAATGTGGAAAATGCTCAACTATGTACGGCACCTGTCTGATGCATTAACAAACTGAGTGAAGTACATTGGCGTAGAGAGACCAAGCTTGCAAAAAAAAAAAACAAACAGACTGCAAAACTTCCGAACGTGAATGATCCTATAATTCACTTCACAAGTCTTTTCTACAAGCAGGCAAATAATGCTAATGTAAACAACTAGCTGACTGACAAGCCCTGAACATTGATTATTACAGGAAATTCAGTAAAAAAACATTATAGGATACAAAAAGTGTACAAAATATGTGATAGTATATAATTTTATACTAATAGAATTGTACTGAGAAACATGTTAACTTTAACATGTCATAAGAAAATCCCCCATAAATATTCCCAAACATCTTTAAATTAGCTAAATATCTGTATTTTTGTGTTAAATGGAACAGCATTCGACAGATCTCAACCAGCTGTTTAAGACATTTGCCAAATGCCTTTCTTTTTGAGAAGAAAAAAAACAGAACCATGTCAAACTGCTGTATTTGCCATATTGAGTAAATAAGCAATTAAGGCCAGTGAGAAGTGAATAATCGACAGAATTTAATCAGTTTGTACAAAGTTACAACTAACAGCAACAGGCAACATACATTCGAATGGCAGCCACACCGCCATGTTTAACATATTTTACAGAAAAGTGTGGTATGCTGAGTACCCTGTTTTCTACACATTGTCCTCATGAAATCATTACATAGTAATCTTTACCTCCATCTGTCCACAATTTTTGGTTTTGTACCCTGACAATCCAATTTTTCAATCTAACCAGTGGTTGAAACCCTGCTGTGTAGCCTCTGTTCTCCTGGTTTCTTATGCGTATGGAATTGGCTGACAAATTTATGCTTACAAGAAGAGTGTTCTTAATCTGCCAGACATTTAATATTATTTGTGTTTTGGGAAGCAGAGCATTTATTTCTAGGAATCTGCTGAAACCACTGAGTAACTATGTTTTTGAGTTCGACAGCTGGTTCTGGACCAACAGTCCTATGATAAAAAATTTACATAACAAATAAAAGTCTCCGTCAAAAATGATCGAAACATCATACAGTATTTGTTCATTTGATATGCCACACCAGTTTCTCACATGGTTGGGATTTCATAAATCTTTTGTATAGAAGTATAAAAGTTGAAAAACAAATGCTATGGCAGACTATATTAATGGTCTTTCATAATGTTATACCTAACAGATAATGTAATGACCAGTGATTAATGATTTTAGCTACTTTACTAACTAATAAAGTGATGACTCCAATCAATTCATTTTCAAATTCCTAATAGGTGTTTGGAAGTTACTAGGTATAATCTTGCTCCCAATAGAAATAATACAGGTGGTGGTGTTGCATTTCAGGTGGTGGAGTTGCATTTCAACTTCTATTTGTGGACAATAGAAAACATACTTCAATACAACAGTAAATTAGCCTGTTAACATAGCAAAATAATTGACATTCCTTGTATCCAGTACAATGTTTATATCACGGTCTCGGTGTGTGACGGAACCAAACGCAGACATATTGAAAGAAAAGGTGAATTTATTCCCAAGACAAAAACCAACAAACACAAACTATATGCGAAAAAAAAACGTGTTGAAATAAGCAGCAAAAACGAATAACTAACAAAACATAAAACACACTGTGAATGATTTACAGATAACATGTAGTGCATCCACAGAGACTGGGAAAACAAACAGGACAGGACCGGGCAACTGATCACAGCTGTCTCTGACTGAGGAGCCCACAGTGGCATAGAGGTGTCTAGAGGCACCTCTATATGTCATGTCCTGACTGTGAGCCTGAGGCACAAAGATGGCCAGCCAGGACATGCCAGTTTATTTGTTTTGTAGACTCTTTTTTGAGGTACATTTATACAGAATTATGCAGAAACTGCTATGACAATGTTTGACATTCAATATATAACATATACTTATATAAAAACATAAGTAGATGGTAAGTAGATGTCCAATTTGAGATGATTGCCTAGCCTTATCTCAGTAACAAGCAGCTGGTCCAGGAGAGTCTACAACTGAGGTGTTTCTGATTAATTAATATTGCCATTCTCGTTGGTAATGTTGAAAATAAAACCCAGCCCTGAACCAAAACGTAGGCCGTAAAGAATGTCCACAGGAAAAGTAGAGACGAAACAGCCGTCTAATGAAAACATATGAATGGGGATAATAACGTTGCTCCACGTATGCTTTTGGTATATTGTGTAATTCATTGAGAACAAAATGACGTAACAGCAGTTAATGGAAACCAATATCAGCAACCGATTGAGGGCTGGATTCAAACTCCAAATCAAAGTAAACTACTGAAATCACAAGCTGTAAATTTCATAATGGCAACTCATAATGTGACTTGGTAGTGTGTATGACCCACCTGACAATGTCTGGGCAGGATCCTAAAGAGACAACGGATGGTGTCCTGGAATAACTCCTCCCAGATCCGGATCAAGACATCAATAAGCTCCTCGACTGTCTGTGGCTGTACTTGGCAATGTTGAATGCGCCAATACATAACGGCCTTGGGGTTCTTAATTGAATTTGGGTCTGGGAAACGTGAGGGCAAGTCAATAGAATCAATTTTTTCGTCATCCAGGAACTGCCTACACGCTCTGACAAGGCCGAGCATTGTCCTGCACTGGGAGAAACCCAGGGCCCACTGCAGCGGTGCAAGGTCTGACGATGGTTCTGATGATCTCATCCTGGTTACCTTACAGCGGTCACGGTATCAGTGGCTAGAACGTATCCAGACACATCCACGTTTGTCACATGCTCAGTGTGAACCTGCACTCATCTATAAGGAGGACGGCGTGCCAATGGTGGACATGCCTATCCTGGTGTTCTCTGAAGAATCGAGTTGTACAGTGCTGGGCTGTGAGCACAGGTTCCACTAGAGGACGTCAGGCCCTTATGCCACCCTCATGCAGTCGGTTTCTAACAGTTTGGTCTGAAACATGCACACCCCTAGCCCCCTGGAAGTAATTTAGAAGGCTCTAGAAATAATCCTCCTGTTCCTCCTCGCACAAAGGAGCAGATACCGGTCCTGGTGCTGGGTTGATGCCCTTCTAGAGTACATCCCTGTCCAGCTCTCCTCATGTAATTGCCCATATCCTGGTATCTCCCCCATGCTTTTGAGACTGTATTGGGAGATATAGCAAACCTTCTTGCTCCAAAATGTTTGGAGCAGTGTATATCACACAGCACTGACTTGATGGTAAACTGTAGAGGTAAATAACGGTACATCTTCTTAAGTATGTTCTAGCTTCTGTACCTCACATTTGTATGCATGTTATAAAAAATTTGTATACCATCAATCTGCATACCACACCCTTTAATGTCAAAGCAAATATACGTGGCTTCCTTACGCATCCTCACAACTTCTGTCAGATTCGATAGGGACCATCTGTGAACTGTGACCTTAAGGACTGCAGACGAACGTTTAATGAGGTCCATGTCTGGGCTTTGACTGGACATAAACATACTCCTCCCAAAGCCACTCCAAGACTTGTGCTTTAGGTCAATGTCATGCTGAAAGATTAGTATTCGCCCCATCTGTGGTCTGGATTTTGGTCTCATCACGTCAGATAAACCTTTTCCTCAGGCACTAAAGCGGCATGTCATTTGCATTTGCCATAGAACCGGCTTCCGTGTAGTCACTCTACCATAGGCTCTGTTTTATGAAGTGTGGCAGATATGTTTGTCCTTCTGCAAGGCTCTTCCATCTCTGCAGAGACACTGGATATTGTGCATTGTGAAACTTTGCATTGACACGTGCAAGCCTTTCTAAATAATGTGCAATCAATTGAAATTGGAACAGGTAGACTCCAATCAAGTTCTAGAAACATAGCAAAGGTTGATCAAAGGACACAGGATGCATATGAGCTCATTGGTGTCTCTACCGCTATATTTCTGCAATCAGGTCCAAAAAGTGACTGTCTGACCACGTAAGGTACATTTCTGACATACAATAAGCAAATACGAATGGGAAATTACGTTTGAATCAAAATAGGTGCGGTCAAGGAGTTATTGCAATCAAAGGAAAGGTCCTGCGAGTGAACAACCGTGCCTGAACACACACAGACAGAGACTCTTTTGTTCAATAAACAGGTAAGCAATTAAACCTGAAAAATCCCTAATCCATCACATACGTTCCCCCATGTCCAAAACGCTAAGAATTTTACCAGTTCTATTAAAACAGCAACTGCTTGGCACCAGCATACTTGGCAGCTTGGTAAAGACTCAACAAATAACATCTGGATCTTGTTGTCTACTTTGATGAACAAAAGGCAGGAGATGGACAACAGTTTGTACGGCCTTGCTCCTTGGCGCTTCCCGTCTAAAAATGATTAACAGACCTGATCACCCACATGGAACGTATTGTCTGTTTGAAGGCAACATATGAAATAAAGCCCTAATTGAGGTCGGGAAGGGGGGTGTCATTTTTGTAAGTTGCCGTGGGAGAGAGAAGATGAACATTTCAATCTGTATAGACTTTTCCGCAAAAAAAAAAGCCTTTGATAAGAACACAGAATTTGCCATTTGCGTCATAGAGCCGCTTACTTCACTTACGAATGGTACTGTCTTGCCTTCAATTGGGGCCTTAGAGATGTGACCAATTGTTAATTCCTAAAATCCATCACAAAGGCACATTTTAATACTGAACCAAATCTGTTAGCATTTGCGCTCGTGATTTGGCATGTGTTCCGAATGTAAACCCCAAATAAAAGTAAAAAAATCTGAAAAGTGGAGACTGAAGTGGGTAAATAGTTCTGTTACACAATCTGCTCAAATTGTTTGATTTGTTGGTCCCAGATACGATCTGCTCTTTTTGCTCCTGGATTGTGAACTTTTATTGGTCATCTCTAATAATCTTCATGTCTAAAGAGTCACTTACCGCTATCATGGATCAGCAGTTCATATCATTTAGAATCACATAATCACCGGTAAATACCAAACACATGTTTAAGATAATCCTTTCAATTCCTACGAGTTCTGAGGACAGTTAGAAATCATTTTCTTTCCTTTTGCTCAGACAATTCCAGGCATGCCTCACTGTGAGTGGCTGCTGCAGCCGGCTGAGCCAGTTCCTAATGGTCCTGCCACATGGCAACATGGAGGGTCTAACATCTGTGTTTTTCCAGGGCTTTTGTTTGCATGTAACACATGGAGATCTTGACGGTGTGCTCCAACTCCAGCTCTGTTTTTGGAAACGCCCTTGTCTCTTGGCTATGCTAATATCCCTTCTGGACCACAGACTTTCAACTTCATTGGTTAAGTAAATATTTGTCTGGGATTCAACTGCGTTGTTGCCACTTGTCAGGATTGCGCTTGCAAGTGATTATGAGCTCAAGGGTTGCTTTTTGTAACATTTCTATGTTTTACATCTCCCACCTTGTTTGTTGTTTGTTTGGATTGTCTTTTTGCTCTGAATCGCAAATGTAGTTGTGGACCATGTTGAATAACCTAAACCGACTACATAAAAGGTGTTGCATCTGGTCTAGAGCCCCAACAAAGGGTGACAATGGCGGCTGGTAGTGAAGAGTTTGATGGAGCCAAAAAGTTGTCAATTTGTTTCAATTGTAGGGGTTTAGCAAGTAAGTACTGTATATTTATAAAGTATCAGTATCAAGAGCTCGTGTGTTGTACATTTCACCATAAGGCTTATTGGAAATGGTATGAATGTCCTCAGGATTTACATGTGATTATAATATAAAGGTGTCAGTAACCCGGGTAGCATTTTATATGTGGTTGAGGCTCTGTGCCACGACGGCAAATTACACCTGGACCACACTTGAGGGATGGGAAACAAAGTCAGTAGGCTGGACATTATAGGACGGTGAGGCCCTTCCATGCTGTGCAGCAAAATCCAGACACACATCATTTTCACAAGTCAAATGTATAGATCCATGACTATATGTGTCATAACACTGTCTGCCTCAATAAAGACTGAAACCCTGTGACTTCTCTTGATGGATCGAGACAGTGTTTTTATAATGTTTGAGGAACTCAACCATGCCCAGATGTCAGGCCGGTGTCTATGCTTCACACAGCTGGACTTCTGAGGGGGTGTGTGGGTCAGCAGTCCTTGACCGCATGCCTGCTTCTGAAATGCACCGCTCTTAGCCCCTAAGCTTTACTAACGGATGAGTTGGCGGCATCAGCCGCTGGAAATACACAGCTAAAATGGGAACATGTAACCATCACAGTCTAACAACAAGTCAAACATCAGGGATATCAATCTGTCCAGTTTTAGAAGCATAAGCTAATGGGAATCAATGTCACCGGTTTTAGAGAAAATGCAAGTAACAGGTGCCCTGGAGAAACAACAGCAAGACAAACCCCAAAATAAAAATGTCTCTCTCTTTATGCTTCCTGACTGATTCTTCCTGAGAACACCAGAAAGGGCAGGTTGGCGTCCTGTCCTCCTCACAGATGAGAGCAGGTTCACACTGAGCACGTGTCAGACATGAAAAAATCTGGAGACGTCATGGTGAACGTTAAGCAGCCTGCAACATCATCCAGCATGACCGTTTTGGTGGTGGGTCAGTGATGTTCTGGGGAGTTCTTAGAGGGTCGCACAGACCTCCACATGCTATCCAACAGTACGCTGACTTAGGTAATGGAAATGGATATGGCCAGAGCGTGTAGGCAGGTCCTAGATGACGAAGGCATTAATGCCATTGACTGGCTTGCACTTTCCCCTGAATCCAATTGGGAACCTCAGGGACGTTATGTATTGATGCCTTTGATGCCTAGACTGTCCAGGAGCTCACTGATACCCTGATCCAGGTCTTGGAGGAGATCCCCCAAGACACCATCTGTCGTCTCATCAGAAGCATGCACAGACTTTGTCAAAGGTGCATACAAGTATGTGGGGGCCATACACACTACTGAGTATAATGAGTTATTATGAGTTACCGTGATGAAATTCACGTAAGTTGAAACAGCCTGTCATTTCAGAAGTTTACTTAGATTTTAGGTGTGAGTTTAAATCTAGCCCTCAATAGGTTGGTGATTTTGGTTTCCAATGGCGAATTACACAATACACAGTAAAGATTTCGATTTTGAATACATTTCGTTCATCGAGACCCAATGTGTGATTTAAGTGTTCCCTTCATTTTTGTGAGCCGTGTATTCTCCGGGTACAGAGTTATGTTTTCCAACCTGGGCATGTATCCCTTTCAGAAGCTTTCCTTGCTTTTGTGTCCTGCGGCATTGTGTGGCACTGAGGCTGGAGCAGCACATGGATATGAGTAATCTGTTTAGGGACTGGAAGTCATGTCCCACTGACCCCTGAGTAAACCCTGTTGTTATTGGGCGATCAAAGCGGTGACATTGGCCTGGCTGGGCCGGCTGTTTGTTTTCACAGGGAGTCTGGCCCTGGTGTGATGACTAAAAGCAGACTTCCGATTTAGTCAATTTTAACATCTGGGAGAGGGCTATGATGTCAAGTTGTGTGCCTGAATCCCATTATTTGTGAGATTAGCACATAACCAGCCCCTGTCAAGAAAGCCAGACTACAATCATTAGCTATGATATATTATATGTAGTACCTAGCTACAATATATGGTTATGTAATCCGAGGCAAAGGGAGGCATGAAAGTGACCAGATGAATATTGTTACTTGGTCTATGCAAAGCAAAAAACAGTTGTCCGGTTTCTCTTTCATAAAAAAATAGAAGATCCCCCATATGTTTCTTATGAGTCTCCACAGAAAGATGGTAAATGGTTCCGTAGTCCTCTTTTTTGACATTCAACAGAATCTGTTCACGTCTTTCCAGTAAACACCAAAAATAAGCTGTTTCGAGTTGCATTCAAGTCCAGGCCTTACAAAGATGAAGAGCTTATGTCCACTGTAAGCCAAAGAAACTGTCTTCCCTTCCAGTAAGTCTTTGCCCTTACAATAGCACCTCCTCATCAATAACATTTTCACAATCCCACATTTGGACTTGATATAACATTATGTTCCTCTGGTTTTATTGGCCACAACAGTTAGGGTTTGGGAAGGGAAACAGCCTGGAGGGAAGGGAAGCCATAAACAACAACTTCTAAACAATTTGGACTGACGGACAAAGAGAAAGGAATTATCCCCTTTGGAAATTGATGAATGATCCACAGACGGGGGATCTGTGTAAAGACAGTGTGTGAACTGTCACTTACTCTTGTCAAAATCTATAACTGCTCGTCACTGTATATATTAAAGAGCTTAGAATAAGCACCAGATGCAAAACCCATTGGAGAATTCCTCAACCGCTTAATGCAGACAAATGTTTCAATTGATAGAAGAAAACATGCCCACCTTGATAGATTTCTTCAGTTTTGGCTGGTGGATCCCAGCAATCAATATCTCTTACAATCAATGCAAAGTGAACCCAGTTTGCATCAAGACCGGCAAGCGTATACAATATAATAATTAATTTTAATAATATATTATGCACTCACTGAACTGCTTAATTAAAATAGACGTTAAAAGGTGGTGAATTTGCCCTGTGCAATTCAAAGGGGACGTTAATGCAGTCTTACATGCTGCCTTAATTTTACTCTTTGTCTTTGTAGTTAATAATAGTTTTTTAAAGATGTTTTTGCTGAGTAAATGTGCATATCTTGCAGTCTATAATGCATCCATAAAATGTTGTAAGCATGACATATTCGCACATTAAAGCATGATGGTATGGTATATGGCCAATAAACATCAGCTAAGTTGTGTTCTTAGCTACAAAGCATTGGGGAGGGCCTGGACCCTACATTAACTGTAACATGTTTGCAATATACAAAAAGCTATGCATTATTACTGTTATAAATGGGTAGCAATAATAAAAGTAAAAGGTGGTCCTACCTGTGGTATACGTTGTCACGTACCATCGCTCTCAGCCAAACAGGGTTCAGGGTTTGAACCAGCCGATTTCCAAACATGCATACTTTGGCACTCCAAACTATCACACCAACTTTTTCATCTTTTATTGAGTTACAAAAAAGTTGTTTTAATCAGGTGTTTGCCACCGATCATCACCAAAAAGTTCATTGTGTCAAAGTGAAAGATAAAATCTTTAAATTGATCTAAATAAGTAACAAATATAAAACAGAAAATAAGTGAATGCAAAAGTATGTATGGATCTCGAGAATACCATCCTGACAGTGAGGGATGATGGTGGCAGCTTCATGCTATGGGGATGCTTCTAAGTGTCAGGGGATGCTTCTAAGTTCATGCAGCAAAGGAAAACCTGCTAAAGGTCCTGGAGTGGCCCAGTTAAAGCCTGAACCTAAATGATAATATGTGGAAAGACTAATATATTGCTGTTCACCAAAGACTCCCATCCAACTTGAAAAAGCGTCCACAATTTTGCAGAAGAATGAAGAATAAAAAATTTTTTTTTGATCTTTTCACTTTGTCTTTAAGGACCTTAGTTACACTTTACAATTTTCATCTGTAGATGTTCTATTGATAGTTTGTTGAACATTGGTTGACAGTACCACTGTTAGGATTAATATAAAGTTAAGGCAGGGTTAGGATAGCGGTTAAGGTTAGGTTAAGGATTAGGGTCAGTAAATAGTACGTTCAAATTGAATGTAGTTCATCTGGAATCTGGGTTAGGGTATAGGGAATTGTTTTGTATTGATCAGTGTCCCGGACATCTTACACCAAGGCCTGCGTCGCCACACTACGCCAGCGGTCAGATGGTTCAGAGAAAACGTTTTCTGGAGGAAACTCAACAAAGCTCTGTGTGGTTTACTGAACACTGCCCTACACCACTCCTAGAGTAAAGTATGGTGGTGATCATGTGGTGGGAATGTTTCTCATCAGAAGGTTCTAAATCCAATGAATGCTGAAAGACATCCGGTCAAAAAGTTATGGAGGAAATGCAACTTTTTGCAGGATAATGATCCCAAGCACCAGACCAATGCTACATTTTGGAGGGGCTCAAGGGCAAAAGGGTGAATGTCATACAGTTATAAATTCTAAATCCAAATCTTAATCCCATTAAGTCTGTGGCACCACCAGAAAATTGTATCGTCCAAACAAAGTATCGTCCAAACAATCTGATAAAAAGAATGGGCCAAAATCACTCCAACACTGTGTTTGTTGCATACTTAAAATAACTGTATCCCGCCTGCCTGGGTACACATGACCAAAGGAGTCTGGCTTTGTAATTTAACAACTTGAACTTATGCTCAAATATATGAATATAACCCCTTTATTGAGTGAAAATGGTCATCTCCAGAGTCCCCACTTGTTGCTGTCTTCAGATCATGCCAAATGTTTTCACTGGGATTCAGGTCAGGGGATGTCCTTTGATCAGTAAACCATTTGTTTGGATTTGGAGCTAGGTTCTGGAGCTCTGTCTTTCTGGAAGGTCCAACAACGACACAGTTTTAGGCACCTGGCAGAGATAAACAGGTCTTGGCAGAACATATTTTGGTTCTAGATAGAGTTCACATTGCCATGCATTCTAAGATTCCCAGGGCCTTTGAAACTTAAACAGCCAAGAACATCACAGATCCACCAACATAGACTACATCAAACTGTACTTTACATTGGGAATTAGGTTATTTTCGGTATGACCATGGCTCTTTTCACACCAAACCCACTTCTGAGGTGGCCACAAAACTACATTTTAGTGTCATCAAACCATACTGCCGGGTTCCTATCAAAGTGGCAATTACATTTTCACAAACTCAATGTGCTTCCATTTGTGGTTTGGTGACAGCAGAGGCTGTGTACTGGCAACAGCTCCAATTAACATTTTGGCAGGGATTTGGAATGATTGGGAGAATGTCACATGAACCATTATTCACCCTGTTTGTGAGGGCAAATACACGTGTCCTGTTCCAGACAGGTTTATCACAGCTTCAGTTGTTTTTCCTTTTTTTAATTATTTCCCTTACAGCAATTATAATGGAGGTACTTTTAGGTGTGTAGCAATATTTTTACAGTCATCAGCACATTTGTGAAGGTCAAAAACCTTTTGTCTCATTTCATTTGCATGTTCTCTGGCCTTTCCATGCTGATGGATAACTAGGGGAGTCACCTTAAATGTGTACCCCTGTCAAACAGGATGTTAAAAAAAAATTGGGGACAATTTTCTCTGGAATATATCAATTAAACTGCTCCAAAAAAAATAAGGGAACACTTAAATACCCAGCTTTCCTCGTGAAATGGGCCGTGTCCGGGTATCCTCCATGCTCTTGAGACTGTACTGGGAGACACAGCAAACGTTCTTGCGACGGCACATATAGATGTGGCATCCTGGAGGTGCTGGACTACCTGTGCAACTTGAATGGGCTGCAGGTACCATCTCATGCTACCAGTAGTGACAAGGACACTAGCAAACATAAACTAAACAATTTTCAGTCAGGAAGTATGAGGAGAGAGCAATTTTCTGTGGCCACAACCTGCAAAACCATTTCCTCTCCAGTACATCTGTTATCACTTTCATTTGTACCAATACAGGTGACATTGATTCACAATCATTAGGCTTTCTAACTGGACAGATCAATATCCCTGAAGTGTAATTTACTTGGTGTTATACTGTGAAGATTATGTGTCCTTACTAGTTTTGAGCAAAGTATATCTACACTATCTACATATTACATTAAACAATATGTATTATTAAATTCTATATACATTTAAATGTATTTCACATTAACACAAGGCTTGACTTCGCCTTTCGGGTGCCTAAAACATTTCAATTACATGCATTTTGTCAGTCAAGAAACTATTAGTCGAGAAACCATGTGGACACTTGTTCTCTAAGACATTCTCGACAAAACAAAATGCATATGTATGAATTGTAGCTATTGAATTACACCACTTCACGTTATTGAGGAAAATAAAGTCCACAGTAGGCTCCAGCATTAGGCTACAGCATGTCTCTCATTAAAGACCTGGATTAAATAAGTCTGGATCTGAAAGATAGAACTGAGAGCACATTTCCAGAGGGAAGAGGCCTGGAGAGGATTTTTGGAGTTGTAGTACGTTCATCTGAAGGTTACTCACCACATGATATTTTGAGGTTTAACCTAACATGCAACTGAATGCTTAAATCGGAAACACCTCCTCTGGACGTTCCTTTCAGATATCTTTCTTTTTCCCCTCGGTGGTCAAAGACCTGTAGTTTACTGTCTACCCTGCTCCATTCCACCACATACATTTGACATTCAATGAATCAACCAATAATTCCAGGAGGATTTAAAAAACACTAAAAACTAAATGTAAGTTTTGAGCCGTGCATAGTTTAAACCAGGTCCTTTTCCATGTCCGACTCATCAGTTTTAAAGGGTTAGGATTTGCCTTTCATTTTATGTTTGTCAGTAAAGCAACACACAGGAAATCAGGGGCTCTGAGTGAACACAGGATGGAATTAGAGTGTCACTGATAGAAGTTGGTACACATACACACAATTTCAACAGCCTGTCACAACCAGCAACTCTGCCTGTTCAAGAATGACATGTGAGAGGCTTACTTCAAGATTATCTCGGTGGAATGAAGAAACATTCAGATAAAGACTTAATACTAGAACATGCATTACTCCATATCCTGCGTTTAGTGTTTATTGCTTTTAGAATTCCCAAAATGCATACCATTACTATTGACCACCATCTTGTGGCTGCATGTAAAATTACAACAGGAGAATATATCCTGGGAGTAGATGCGCTATGTTGTTTGCTCATCACACTTGTCCATTCCAGCCTGGGTACTGCGTACAGTTGTTTGTGTCAATACACTGACATACTTTCAGTAATGAACCTATTAAGTATAGCTCAAAAAAACAACTGAACCTGGGAAAATACCTGTCTCCACTTTGGAATGGTCTGTCCTCTCTGTCACCTTCTCCTGGCTGATGAGGTAATCCACGATCCGCACTCCGATTGGTGGCTCTGTGTGATTCCATTCCACGATGACCAATGAACTGCTGGGCTCATAGGAGTGAGACAGCCTGAGCCTGGAAACCAAAAAAAGGAATTCAATTCAGCGCAGTTCATTTTATTCACACCGCCAGGGCCAATCTGTAAAGGCTAGTCCGTAATGTCTCCGTACATCAACATATTTGAACAGACGATGGACTAACTTGGGTTGAGAAAGAGGTGCACACATCGGCAATCCGTCCATCCCAAACGCGCTTGAGTCGCATCGACACCAGTCGTCGATGACATCACCTTTCCCAGAACACCAAAGCATGCTCATCATGGCCTCCTGCAGGGCCTGCAAAGAGACAGGGGGATTTCAAAACCCCAGCCCCCGACGTATCACGGCCCATCGTATAATCTGCAACCATCCAATAGCCTATCTATCCAGTCTGACCTCTCGATGTACCTGTGCCTGGCAAACCCTGAACAATTAAAAAATATATATATATGTTGGGTCGCTGCCAATTGTTCAGTCTATATTTTGTTGCTTGTTAAATGTTTCCCTCTGAGAATAATCTTACAGTTTTCCCAAATTGACGTCAAATTGCTGTTGTTCTTTTTCCCTCTAAAATGGAAGTTAGTTTTTTGTCAAATAGGAATCATTCATTGAAACAACGCTACGTTTACCGGTAAGCACGCAGTGCTCTTACAGCTAAAACGTTACTCTCTAAAGATTTTAATCTGTTCATGAAAAAGTGTCTGGAACTGCCAAAATGAGTAAAAATGGTGGTGAATCAATGATCCCTGTTCTTAGTTTCTGCACCTGCAATGTCTTCTTCAGTTCCAAAGGGTTATGATTGGTCAGTGAGGCAACAAGTATCAACAAGTATCTGGGTCCGAGTGAGGACTGGCTGGGTGGCTTCGTTGTTTTTTTTACCAGAGGCTTAGCTACAGTACCTGGTAGGTCTCATTGTTGGAGACCAGCTCGTAGAGCGGCGCGGCCTTGGTGATCTGCAGCAGGACCGGTTCGGCCGGACGCCCAGGCCCAGGGCTCATGTGGCAGAGGTGGCAGGAGTACGGGCACTGGCCCTGACTGCTGCAGTCCATGCGCACCCCCGCCGCCATGCGCTTGGCACCGGAGTCCAGCAGGCTGGCGATGTAGGCCGGGTAGGTCAGGGTCCGGGGTTCCTTGTCTCCTTCTTCCGACTCTTCCGATGGGGAGTTCCCTGAAAGGGGAATTGTTCCTCACTGTGGGTTTGGGGAATACCATTTTTTTTTTTGAAGTACTAACTATCACATTTTCCATCAATTTCCCCGAATTAAAGAAGCCATTGGTGTGAAACAAAATCCCATATGACAATTCATGAGGTTTGGATATGAATTGGATATATCCAAACATGTGCATTGCATTTCCCTCAGCACAGGCATTGCATTTGGTTGGATTTATTATTCCGTCCAAATGCACTTAGGGCAGTGCTGGCATCTTCAAAGACATCTCTGAAGAGCGAGCTGCGTTATTAAAACACTTTTAGCACTTTTTCTTTTAAAAAGCGTTCAGATTACCATTGCTTCATACTGCTGAGTCGTGTGCATACACAAGCAATTTAAAAGCTCAACAGCCAATTAGGGAAAACCTAGTTGATGGGAGCTGGCTTTGATAAAATGAGACATGGCTTTATGAGCCAACAGAGAGCAGATGAGAAAAATACTGACAAATTAACCCTTTACTCTCCCACATAATGTGGAGCAGTGTATATCTTAAAACGTCAGAATGCACCTTGTCTGCATACGAATATACCGAAAAGGTTGGCCATCTATCAAACACCGGGGCAGTAAGGCTTTTCCAACTTGCTACAGCATCATCAAACATTGCGATTTCTTTTTTAATTATCAAAGAGGAGGGAATTCATTTAAGTTCACAGACCCCGTTCACTGTATAAAGAAAGTGGTGGGTCATTCACAGCTGGGTTCTGAGGGTCCGGTCAGAGAGATACAGAACATCACATCATGTGGGTAAATCCTGCGCTCAACTAGCACGGAAGGCCTGCCTTCCTCCTCTAAGATGGTGGATTGACTACCATCCACATGGTCCCAAAAAATGCCAGGCTATTCTCTGTAGAGTGCACGTCTTCTGACCAGAACCCTATTGAGTGTACAGTAAACACAGGCCTGTGTGGCCCGGCCTGAGGGGGGCTGTGGTGTGGTGGGCCTCAGTGGCCCGTGACAGTGCTTGTTCAATCAGAGAAGAGTGGGAAACCAGGGCTGTTGCCCGGAGCCGAAGCGTGACCTCTGTCCCTGTCAAATGTGGCTGCTTGGAGACTCGGCTCACGTCTGAGGGTTTTCACCAGGCAGACAGGCCGTTAACTATGGCTTCATGAGGATAACTAGAGTTAAAAAAGAGCCAGGCTCTGACTTCTAGGCTCCGGAATGGAATAGAGAAGCAAGTTTGGGGGGAGATCGACTGAAAGGAATCACTCCGGATAAATAAAAGATGTTTATTGTCCTTCAAGTGGGAATCCATCTTGTGCTGACGCATACATGAATACACAAGCAAATGTGCGAACACACGCCGATTTGCTTTGACACATTGCTCTACTTTACCCGTGAAGTTTTGTGACATGCATAATGAATATATCAAGATAATGCCTCAAAGACTAATCGGTTTCAAGGAAATAGAGAACATCCCGTTCGATTCATTCTGGAGGGTGTCTTGGGATGAGAAGCAACGGAAAATCCTGTAATCTGCAACCCACCTTCAGCTCTTCTCTGGGAAATGGAGACAGGTGGAACGTAAATTGTGTCAGATGTTTCCTATTTCTGAAAGTCAGATTGTTACCAATTACTGGATGTGGAGAAGGTAAAGATTGGAAGAGTCTTTGAAACAGTATAGAATAGATGTCTGTCATCACACATACAGTCAGTGACGGCCCACCCAAATATATGTCAAGGTCAATGTCTCACCTGTAATTGGTCTAACATTTGTAAATAGTGAGCCAAAGCACCAATGTGATTGTACAACTTAACTAAATTACATTCACAATTAATTATATCTAGTATTCAACATAGAGCGCTAAAAAGGAAGTTGTAATAGAACATTTACTATGTGTCATTCAACGCCATGGAGAATGACACAGTGGCCGGTCTGTCATCTCTCAGTGTAAATTACTTTCAGAAATCCCAGTTTGAACAGGCTGACCCTTTAAGAACAAAATGAAACATAGCTGAAGGAACCGGATGAGCCAGACAACTGCAGCAAACAAGCACTGTCTGACGGCAACAGAGGAAAGCAATTAACAACTCCCTGACCTGGTATGGAATGAAAGCATGGCTGTTTGGCTGCATCGCAAATCCAACGCAACGTTAACACGGCAACACGGGTTGAAGAAAGTTACCCAAGCTACTATTAGTATGCCCAACCTAGGATATAATAGGAATTGGCAAGTTTTTTTCAAAGCTCATTGACTGAGTGAAATTCTGCGGAGCTTTCGAGCTGGTGCTTAGGGGACACGACGAAACTGAGGAATCAGAGAACTCAAAAGTGTTTAGTGGACCTCCATTATAAAACGTGTAGCCTATCGCCAGCAACGATTCACACACCAGCCGGGATAAAACATTGATCAAAGTAGAAAGAATCTGCAATGAATAGCAATGGGGAGTCGTGGTTCATCTGGTGATTCCAATTTGCTTCCTTTTATTTTCTCTAATCTGTGAATGTGCCGTGTGTAGCTGTTGACTCCGAGAAGGATGAGCTGTTCTAAGTTTGGTGAATATCTACATTTGGTAGCATCCTCTCGCTTCTCTTTTTCCCGAACCCATGAGGTGGGAGAGCCACAGGTCCCACTCACTTTCTCCCCTAAAGGGGGTTGATGAGAATTGGGGAGAGAGTTCGCTATTAAGTGGAGATCTTCCTGTGTGAGTGCTTCAACATTAGTTAGACAAAAGCAGCAGGTAAAGTATTAAACATTTGACATATTGTATAAACCACCGTAGATTGCCATTTCCCAACGGTACCTTGTAGAAGCAGTTTTCGTTTTTGTTTTCAGGTGGTAAAATGTTTAGCTCACTTATACATTTATGTCGTCACCAGTTGCCATTCGCATGGCACTGCAAAATAATGAATCCGACTGTTGGAAAATGTTGTGTACATGAACACTTTTAAGGAACAGCCTAGTAGTTGTGACAATGTAAAACAGATACGAATAGGCTTGCTGTTAATATACTACAGGGAGTGGATGAATAAATGGTAACGCCAAACAATATGTTAACAGGAAGGACATAATAAGGAGTTGGGCCAACCTTTGCCTTCAGAACAGCTCCAATCTTTCTTCCAATGCTGGCATGCCAGTCCTGAACAGTATATAGTGCTATTTTGTACCACACTTCAAGAAAAAAAGCCCCCAGTTTATTGAGGGATGAAGGAGGTGAAATCTACTTTGCACTCAGCGTTACATCCAACAAAGGTACAATGATGTTCAGGTCTGGTGATTGGGGAGGACATGGAAAGCAGAGAACGTCATCCTGGTAGGTGTTAAGAAAACCACGGTTACATTTTGTTGAGCAGTTTGTGTGAGGGCTTCTTGGAATACTAGAACGTCATGAGGGAACAGTGTTGGCACCACAGGGTTCCCCTGCTCTTGTAAAATGGCCTCTTATTCCCTGGCCTAAATGCAACCACGCAGAGCAATCATCGAACCAAATGGCTCAAACGAGATGGCTGCTCATACCATTAGGGATCCCCACTATGTTTCACAGTTGGCAGAAGCGTTGTGGGCTAATGGCGTCCGTCGCTCTCCGTACACCAAGTAATTTATCGTTGTGCGTCAGTTTTGGATGTAAGTGGTTTTAGAAGGACTGGGTCACAGAGGCGATGATTCAATACTGTGGTGATTTTTGAGGCTTTGCTTCTGGGTCACTGAGCAACAGTCCCGTTGAGTGGCCGTCGATCCCTGTCCGACGTGAGACCACTGTTTCCTCTGTGCTGAAGTAATTTGTCCCAGTTTGGATAGGGCTTTTACCAATTTTGACTGTTTCGCTTGACACATTGAATCATTTTGCAGTTTTGATGGCAGATGCACCTGATATTCGGACACTGACTATTTGGTCTCTTTGGAACTTGTTCAGTTGCCTAATTTTGCATTGGAAACTCCAACATCAAAGGGTAATTTGTCCAGAGATATTTTACAGCTGACACACTTTATGTACTGCTAATTGTCAATCAACCTAATGTGACCACTGCAGGTGTGTTTGTAATTGTGATTTTGTTACTGACAATTAAAAAAAATTACCATTTGATGTTTACGTTATTTTGTCCACCTACTAGATGGATGTTACAAAACAAACATGTCTTTGTTAACTAACCTGTTTTGAAGTAGTCCAGCTTCTCTCTTCAATCTTTCATTTGTTGAACTTGTGATAAATGTAAGGAAGGTATAGGCTAGTATACAAGTATGTGGTTTTAATGATGCAGTCTTTTCTACTAAAGGTGAGAAAGGACCACTCCATTTGTCTGGATTACTACAAATAGCCTAATTCTAAAAATATTTCTGTTAACATGGTTTATCCAAGTGCTCAAATGTCTCCCCTTATGGTGTAGCTCAGTATAAGGAACTGGGCACCTGCAAAGTCGAGGTTGTGGGTGTAATTCTGATGGATAGCCAGTTTGAAAATGTATAAGTATTTACTGTAGTACTGCAAGTTGCTCTGGAGAAAATGAGCTAAACTACTTAAATGGAGAACATCTAAATGTTTGGTGTTTGTTTTATCTGTCACAAGACCAACACTGCTTCAACTTATGGAAGTACTTTCAGATCAACACTAGGAGATGCTGTAGCGTTTCCAGCAACATTGCAGGATATAAGGATATATATATAAATAAATATGATCTTTTTTTAAACCTGAGTGATCATATCACTGCATATTCTTTTTGTACACCAAACAAAGGGACAAAGTCATATAGGGAATCGTTCACATTTCGTGGAAAATAGGCACTAATAAACACATAGTTATTAAGACTTGAAGTGAATCACTGTATTCAGAAATAGAGCACAGACGGCAAGGTAATAGAGACAATTGGACATGGGAATCATTTTAAGGCAGTTTAAAAACATCATATATATGCTGTCTGCAAAAGGCCACTTTACATGCAGTGAGCCAAGCAACGCCTCCTGAACGCAATTGTGCTTCGCAGTGCCAAAAGGGCCAGGAACACCGTTCTCTTAAACAAATCCCTGTGACGGGCAAATCTTCCCGGGCAGATGCCGCTTGTACTTGATAATTCACAGTGTCACACTGTGCCGCACCTATTTGCAGCTAAGCAAACGGATATAAAGCAGACTCCCACTCTGACAGGCAACTGTAATATTCAACCCAATTGCTATCGTTGGATTCCCTCCCCCCCCACGCCCAACTTGTCAAGTGCCTACCTACTTCGGAGGGGTGGAAGGCTGGAATCTCTTAATACGACTGTATGAAACACCTGCCACCTGGGCAGGTAAAGCAGTGCGAGGTCATTCCACTTTAATGGTAACCCAATGGTTACACTCCACACTCCATACTACTTGGCCAGCCAGCCTTTCAGTCTGCCTGAGGTTTGATTTATCGGTGCACTTTGCTGGCTAGGCTGGCGATAGGCTCCACTGACAGGCCTCTCTAGGCCTTAATAGAAGCGGTAGCCACGACTCTGTGCGGCTCAGGTGAGTGTGCCGGCGCCAGTTTGCATTTGATTTGGCCCGCGGAAGCGCCACATAGCAGTGACACCCTTCGCATGGACTTTGAAAAGGGGACTCGCGCGTCTGTCTGGCCTGAAATCCAAGCGATTCCACCCACGTACGAGGGCCTGTTAGGCTGGCGATTTAATTAAGATTCGCCTCTGAGTGAGACGTTACACTGGAGCCACATCACAGCTTTGGAAATGGTCTGAGGAGGACCTAAAACACAAGTCCTTTTTGAATTGGGAAATTTGGTTTTCAATGCTGGGTAACTGTCAAGGGGACGACATTGTGTTCTGGCGGATCTTTGATAAAAGAATATTCATTCTGACACCAGGTCCCTGTAAACCAACACCAAGGCATAAACCTCCTACATGCCATACCAACCGTAGTCTATTTCAGTGGCCGAATATTTAGATGCAATAGATCTAGAATACTAAGATCCCCCCCTCTTGGAAACTAAACCTGATTTATGTGGGCATTCCTCATAAGTCATTGGGTTTATTTTTGCGGTATGTGTTTTAGCATAGGAAAACAAATACGGCGAGCAGCTTAAAACATAGCGCCATAAATGTAGAGGAGGCAGTGGGGAGGGGGGGTTTATAGTGATACGATCCATAAGACCGGCTCTGTAATATAATATCGTACGTTATGGGCTTGTCTGTCTTAAATCTATACCAGAGGCTTCCATTCCATAGCAAGAGGTGGCCCCATAGCAACGGCACTACAGTATAATCAAATGTTTGCGACTCTGCGCTAGTATCCCTGGGAGCTGCTGTGGATCTCAACAGTGGCCTTTTATACCCCCCCAACAAGGTGAAGACGGGGGCTTTATCAGTCCACATGAGGCAGGCAGCTGGCAATCTTTTCACGGACAGATTACGCGGCACCACCGCATTCACCCCACAGTATCATTTACCCTTTTTTGGCGGGCGCAGCGACCTTCATGGGTACCGGCTGGCTGAGGCCCTCCGACGTTTTTAGCTAGCTCTTCCAATTAACTGTAGGAAGAGACTGTGAGAAGGCATACCAAACTGTCGTTCAATGGAATTCCAACCTCTACCCAAACACAGTGGTACCACAAACCGGGGGGGGGGGG